>APFE030537374.1:87889-161178 GCA_000404065.3 Pinus taeda | reverse complement strand
CACAAACAACACTCCCTTGAAGCCAGAAAGCTAGCCTAAAATCATCAACAAAAGTTGAATCATAAAGAGAGAGCCCTCTCCGATTGCAGGTGGGCTAGAACCTGCAATCCAAAGATTGGTTCGTGGTTACCTCGGCCGTATCCCTATTAGGAGCCTAGGGACAACCTGAGTGATAACATAATGGCGACTCCACTGGGGACTTCCTCAGATAAATTCATTAAACCAGTCTGCAGCTCTACAGAGGAAGAAACCGACTTGTGAAAGGTTCGGTCAACCTGTGTTGTTGCATTTTTAGAAAATTTCCAAAGATAATTAGAAGTTGGCTCCTAAGAAACAAACGCGTAATACACGATCAAATCCTGACCCAAACAATCCACCTGTCATCGAAAATCCAAATCTAATTTCCAAAATCATCAGAAAACAAAAACAAAAAGATTGCCAAACCCCTGTGAGTCCTGAAACAGTTCAGCCAATTTTTGTACCAACCCCTGTCAAAGTTTTATTCCGGTCAACCCCGAGTTCCCCTGGCTCATCACCCCCTTCTCCAAGAAGCTCCACCACACCTCTATCCCATATACCTACCACCTCTACTACTCCTTCTTCCCCTGTCATTCCTGTAATCCCCGTCGCCCTAGGTGTTCCGCTCATCCCCATCATCATGGCTAGATATGCACCATTACAATTACCTGCTAATCCCGGGGCTATGCCTCAGGACTACCAATCGAAAATCACTTATTTCGATGGCACAACCTCCTGCACCGCCCTACAACATACAAAGAAAATGCAGGATTATTTCGAGAGTTATGAGATAGATGACGAGAGTGTAAGAATGAAGATCTTTGTCCAAAGTTTGACCGGTGATGTCAGAACCTGGTTTAGGGCACTTCCACCTAATTCTATACTAAACCCGGAAGCCTTATACCAGACATTCATTAACAGATGGGAGAAAAAGAAGGACCCCCTCCATATACTATCTGAATATGATACTATCAAGAGAGGACCTGGGGAAGCTGTTCTGGATTACTGCGCCAGATTTAACAATGTTTACAATGCAATACCACCAAATTTAAGACCTCCACCCGACCTCGCATTATACAAATTCCTGGATGGTTTTGATGCCGAGATGGTGTATCAATTAAGGGAAAGAGCCCCTCAAAGCCTCGCAGAAATGCAAGACGCGGCAGTGAGCGTGGAAGAAAATATAATCACTAAAAGAAACAAAACCAGAACTGAGAGAAGAACCAATTTCAAAGAAGAACCTTCCTCTTTCGAGGAGAAGCTAGATGCGGTCGTTAGTTCCATGAACAGGCTGGGAGACAGATTAGACAATGTTGATAGGAAAAATTCATGGGAGGGTCAACAGCCCAATGCCACAAGGAACCCAAACTTCAGAAAGACCCAAAACTTGAACGTAGGTAGGGCCAGTCAGGATCACGACATTCGACCTCCTTTTCAAGAAAACTATGCTGAGGCATCTACATCCGCTGAGCCCACAGACGGGACCCTAATGAACCTGGTTGATTCAGAAAGCGAACGGCAAACCTTCCTCACGGAAGAAAACCGACCATACCTTGATATAGAACAATTCCGCACCAAATCGGGTGAGTCCTTTGACTTTAAACAAGGATATGACACTGCTATAGACGAGGTACATAAGCAATACAAACTAAGAACACGGACTGTCGATGTTCTTCCACCTAGCAAAGCAAAAGATAGCAAACAACCCAACAAAACTAAAGGGAAGATCACTAACACCCAACCAGCTGACAGCCATGTCCCAAATCCTCATCAGTTTATTGTGGAAGATGTAACAGATACACATGGTTCTATTGAGCAGCCTCTGCCCACCTCCCATCTGGAAAAAGATCTGAAGAGCATTCCTGAAAAACTTCCCAGAACAGAGATACCGCAAACGGTCATACACTGTGATATTGACGCTCCAAAAGAAAATATAGAGAGTATGCCTGAAAAAGAAAAGTTCACCACTGTCAATGCCCGAAAACCAATGGAAAAACCGTTCAGTTTAGAAACAGAAATTGGAAAACTCAAGATCTCCATTCCCCTCTCAGAACTGGCTAAGCATGATGTATATAGACAACAAATTCAAAAATCACTTCAATTGCCGAAAGTTAGGGATGATGTGAACGTTTTAGATGACACCCCTGAACTACTGTTCGGGCCAGAAGTTGACGGAAAAACAACATACGGACCTGTTCCACCTTTATATGTCAGCCTGCACATACATGATAAGATACTGCACTGTATTATGTTTGACTCAGGCGCCTCACATAACCTCATGCCCAAAGCTGTAATGGAAAGGTTGAATCTCGATGTCACCAGACCCTATAAAGATCTGTATTCGTTTGATTCGAGTCAGGTCAAATGTCTAGGCCTAATCAAAGACCTTTGTGTCTCCCTAGTCCAATTTCCCAACAAGACAATCTTAATGGACGTAGTAGTTGCTGACATTCCCACAAAATATGGCATGCTGCTATCCAGATCGTGGGGAGCAAATTTGCAAGGATCCCTTCAACTCGACCTCTCTTATGCCACCATATCGGTCTTTGGGCAACCAAAGAGACTTTACAGAGAAACATTAATGAAGTATGTGGTAAGTAGCGAGGAGAAACCCCAAAATTTTCCAATATACTCAATCCATTCTGATATGGATTCTTTTATTTTGTTTAATGATGACACAAGCCCTCCAACTCATGACAAGCCGTCATCTCTGGAGCAAGGAACCAATGTCAACGAGAGATCAGTGGCCAATACCCATGAAATTATCCCAACAGCCAAGGCAACCAACGCAGGGAAAGAAGAAAATCCCAAAACAGAAATCACCAGCTCATCCGCTCCACATACCACTCGAATTCTCAATGCACACCTCGGACGAGAAGCCACGTGGTATTTAGAGTTTGATGGTGCAGTTAACAAGTTAGGAGCAGGGGCTGGAGTGTGGATTTACAATACT
The DNA here is from genome assembly GCA_000404065.3 of Pinus taeda. NCBI lineage: Eukaryota > Viridiplantae > Streptophyta > Pinopsida > Pinales > Pinaceae > Pinus > Pinus taeda. Next base: position 158,207 of record APFE030537374.1, on the reverse strand, counting down.
CACGCGAATCACGCACAAGGCCATGCCTATAGACTCAATTTTAGATGTACAAACAATATGGCGGAGGATGAAGCTCTTCTCTTAGGTCTCAAGTTGCTCAAAACCCTGGGAGCTACCACCATTTCCATCCTAGGTGATTCGGATCTGATCATACAACAGATAAAGGGCAACTTTGTCGCTAATGATAGTAGAATGAAAGCTTACAAAGCCGCTGCCAGCGAATTGCTTAGCGCCTTCAGTAATTTTGAGCTGGCCAAAATTGCACAAGATCATAATATTCATGCCCATAGCCTAGCCACCTTCGCTAGCACATGTAGGCTTCCCTTTAGACCGAGTCACCACTTCACTGCTGAAATAAAACACAGACCTTCAGTCCCTAACAATGTCGAGAATTGGCAGGTATTCCAAGATGATGCCCAGATTAACAACTTTTTTACTCTGGAGGACGAATTCTCTAACACAAACATTGACATGGATGCGATAGCCGAATCACAACAGTTAGCAGAAGAAAACCGCCTGACCCTAACAGCTGCCACAGCTAAACAAATCCTAAGCCCAACTATTTTTGACAGTACAAACATAGGGCAACTGAAACAGCTTCGTTCACATAAGGCAGCCGAAGTAAAAGACGAGTTTATTGACCTAAAAGGAAATGTTCTGCCTGCCGGCCTTACTCCATTGGAAGACATGTTTGATGACAACGATGTGGCCAAAAAACCAAAGATGGAACCTTTGAATGCCGCCATAGAAGAACACAGCATAGGAACAGCAGAACATCCCAGAATGATTAAACTATCCAAAAATCTGCCTCCTGACCAAAAATCGAAATATGTGGATCTGTTCAAAGAATTTCAAGATGTATTTGCCTGGAGTTATGAGGACTTAAAGTCCTATGACACTTCAGTAATCCAGCATACCATTCCCCTAAAACCAAATCAGAAACCGTTCAAACAAAAACTCAGAAGAATCAACCCCATGCTTCTTCCTTTGATTGGAAAAGAAATAAAAAGAATGTTTGAAGCAGGTATCATTGCGCCCATCAGATTCTCTGAATGGTGTCTAACTTAGTTCCCACCAGAAAGAAAACAGGAGAGATAAGACTGTGTGTAGATTTGAGAAATTTAAACCAGGTCTCTCTAAAAGACCACTACCCATTACCAAAAATGGAGCATATCTTGCAAAGATTAGTGGGTTCCTCTAGGATTTCTCTACTAGATGGATTCTCAGGATTTAATCAAATCCTTGTTCACCCAGACGATCAGGACAAAACAACTTTTACCACACCCTGGGGAACATTCAAGTACGTTAAAATGCCTTTTGGGCTGAAAAATGTCGGCGCTACCTTTCAAAGGGCAATGCATATTGCGTTTGCCAAGGAGATACACGATTTCCTTATAGTTTACTTGGATGACCTGACCCCATTTTCCAAATCCGATCGACAACACCTTAAGCACATAAGACAAATTTTCATCACATGCAGGAAATACGGCATTTCCTTGAACCCTAAGAAGTCTCTGTTTTCCTTGGAGGAAGGCAAGCTTTTAGGGCATATAATATCAAAAGATGGGATCAGAATTGACCCAGAAAGAATTCAAGCTATGCTCCAAATCCCTTACCCAAGAAACACAAAAGAATTGCAAGCATTCCTCGGAAAGATCAACTTCCTGATGAGATTTATCCCAAATTTAGCCGAGCTAGTAAGGCTATTGAGCAACATGCTAAAAAAGGATGCCAAGGTAAGATGGTCTCTTGAGGCCAAGCAAGCTTTCGAGAGTATAAAAACTGCCCTGACTCAAACACCTGTCCTCACTAGTCCTCAATTTGACAGAGATTTTATCATTTTTTCCTTCGCATCTGAACACACTATAGCTGCTGTCCTTCTGCAGAAAGATGATCAGGGCAACGAGAAACCAATTGCTTTCTTCAGCGGAGCTTTGAGAGATGCGCCCGTAAAATTTCAGATTATGGAGAAGCAAGCCTACGCCCTAGTCAAAGCCATCAAAGACTTCAGAATTTACATCCTGTACTCCCATGTGATTGCATATGTCCCTAATGCTGTTGTAAAGGATATACTAACTCAAGAAGGATTGGAAGGCAGAAGAGGCAAATGGATTGCTAGCATCCTTGAATACGACATTGAGATAAAGCCCACCAAGCTCATAAAAGGACAAGGGCTAGCCAAGCTAATGTCTGAAAAAAACTTCCAAGCATTAGACATTAATCAACTGGACGATGAATCGGAGTTGGAAACTCCACAGATCAGTGAAACCTTCATACAATCCCCTTGGTACGCTGATATTTGCTTTGTATTGTTAAACCTGTGCGCTCCCCCAGGATTGTCCAGAACCAAGAAAAGATTTTTAAGGATGAAATCATCAAATTTCTGTGTCATAGATGGTGCTTTGTTTTGGAAAAATTATGAAGGTGTTTTGCTTAAATGTTTAACTATAAATGAAACTAACAGCATCATGAAAGAATTTCATGCAGGTGATTGCGGAGGACACTTATATTGGAAATCCACGGCTGACAAGATCTTACGAGCTGGTTATTACTGGCCTTCTTTATTTGCAGATGTGAAAAAGTTTACTGCCTCATGCCACAAATGCCAAATCTTTGAAGGAAAGAGAAAGCTATTGCCCTTGCCCCTAAAGCCCATTTCAACCGAGAAACCTTTTCAACAATGGGGTCTTGACTTCATTGGAGAAATCCATCCCTCTTCCTCGGGCCAACACAAATGGATTCTAACAGCCACCGACTATTTCACCAAATGGATTGAAGCCATCCCGTGTAGACAAGCCAGTGACTCCACCATTATCCAATTCCTTGAGAGCAACATTCTTTCTAGATTTGGCTGCCCGGAGAAAATCATTACCGACAACGTTGTTGCTTTCAAATCTAAAAAAATCATTAACTTTTGCCACAAATACCACATTACCTTGGGTCACTCCACAGCGTATTACCCACAAGGTAATGGCTTGGCCGAGTCTTCCAACAAGAGCCTCATCAATATCATAAAGAAGATGCTAGAAGAAAACAAAAAGAACTGGCACAAAAAGCTCACCAATGCCCTATGGGCAGACCGACTGTCCACCAAAAAATCCATTGGGATGAGCCCCTATGAACTTGTATATGGCATGGAAGCCAAGTTTCCTTCATCCCTGGGCATACCTACTATCAAACTGTTGCAAGAAATTCAGGCTGAACCAAATGACATGCAAAGAAGAGTTAATCAGACCATTCACCTTCAGCAAACCAAAGAACAAGTTTTCAACAGAGCTCAGGGCCTACAGGAAAAACTCAAGAAAATATTTGATAAGAAGACTAAAGCAGAGGATTTCTGGGTAGGCAGCAAAGTTCTAAGATGGGATGCATGAAGAGAAGATAAGGTCAAACACGCAAAATTCGATTTTTTGTGGAAAGGTCCATACATTATCAGCGTTGTGCAAGGCAATAACACCTACTTTCTCAAATCTCTTGATGACAGCACAGCCGAAGAAGGCCCGGTCAATGACCGGATGTTGAAGCACTACAATGATCCTCCTGCTTGAAAAAAGGCAGATGGTGGTTGGTTTGTACATAGTTGTGTATATCAGTTTTTGTCCTTTTTAGAGTTTATAATACTAAAGCACACAGAAGAAAGCAGGCGGTGCTTTGTAGAAGACAACAACAACTAAAGACCAAGGCATTCTGACCTGTTGTTCTTGACTTATCACAAGGAGAAGCCATCCCCAAGTGGAGCCACTATTAGCTTCCTGCTGCAGCAGGTTATTCATATTTCATGAGTGACATTTTACAGGCCAAATATGTCGTACTTTGCATGCTGCAATGCTCCATATTTGCTTAACAGTCTACAAACGAAGAAGGCTACTTCAAGTTCATTCAATTGCCTACCAAATTTTGTAAAGTTATCCCGGTATCGCCAATTTTTTAGTTAAAGGGAGGTCCAAACAGCCTAATCTTGGTCTCCCTAGGTTTAAATTTCCTGTTTTAGAATGTAGAGAATGCAAATCTGTCCAAACAGCTTAATCTTGGCAGATTCTTAGATAGGTAGAGAAGCAGAGGAGCCCAACAGCTTAATCTGGGCCCTTGGAAGAAATAAGGATAGTATGTAGATAGGAAAGCATCAAAAGAAAAATGAATGATGGGTTTGCAAGTCTAAGTGCACCCAAATCAAAAGAAGAAAAAATGCTAGGTAAGTAGGCTGGGTAGGTAGTTCTGAGGTTGCTGAATCCTAATTGCTGATCAGTTCCAGACTTTCAGGTGTCATCTCATTCAGGACACAATCAGCAAGAAATTCTATGCGAAAAGCTCAAAAGAGGTATAACTAACTCCCCTTCTCTGCTTTCCCCAATCATTAACTAACTTCCCCAAAAGAGGTCAAGATCTGCTTGACACCTCTTAAGTTCCATCATTTTCATAACACTAGCTTGAGTAAAGATCTACTTGACTCAAAGTTGTTCCATACTTTCTCTAAAGCATGGTCCTACCCCCTTGTAAGAGCCTAAGGTCTTTCGAACTTAGCGCTTTCTTACCACCTCCATATTAACCACTAACATTATTATTTAGCTCCCTATTCTTCTCGTCCCCCTATTAATATTAAGTAAATTTCCCCTACGTAATATCCCTCCCCCTAGTTGAAAATAACCATAAGCACCCCCGGGAATTGCTCAGTTTACCTGAAACTTAGCAAGAACCCTTAACCTTCAAACCATCTCCCAGATACAATGGACTCCTTCCAGAGTATAAAATCCCTCTCAGGTAATCGGACCCCTTCCGAAACCTCAAAATGCCCTTCGCACCCACCTACTTGCTCTTTCCAACCAAAACTTACACTCCGCAAAACCTTAAAGGCAAATTGCATCGCAAGATCGCACTTTCCTCTCCATGCAAGTAATGACCCATCCGCACCACCCGACGCGATATCGCAATATCGGCGGTCGGCGGTCGCAAGCGCCAAATGCCCAACATAAGCTCCCTCCGTTCCCCACCGATGCGATATTGCGATCGCATCGGAGCTAATTCATCGCATTACCTCCAGTATCAGCACCTCACCATGTCATTCTGTACCAGGGACCCACCACAGCTGACGTCATCCGCCTTACAGTCGACGTCATGCTGACGTCAGCAGCCAGAAAGCTGAAACTTCGCGCAGGAAGAAAAATCGCACTTCGGAGCTCCAGAACAAGAAACAGAGGCAGTTTTCGATGCGCGATTAGCTACGGGAAATAGGCCATTTCAAGGAATCTTCAGGGAATCTTTTAATTTCTTAGCCCCTTGTGCGCCGAAAAGCCTGAAAATTGCTCGATCGTGCCAAAATGATCCGGTTTAAAGACAGCAACAGATCAATGACAGAGTTCAAAGTGTATCAAATCAAATCATCAGGCATCAAGCGTGTCAAAGAGTATCAGTCGACGGCGGAAGCCATCAATGTAGCGGCAAAGAGTATCAGTGAAAATCTTGAGCAGCGACCCGAAGCAGGAGAACATTTAATACCTTCCAGCAGATTCATAGAAAGAGGGCGAAGCCACTTGAAGCCCTCAAATCATAATTATTGCATATTTAACTCACATCATAGCAGAATTGCAGTTCCCAAAGCACAATCATTCCAACAGCACCGCATCTAGCCCCCAAGGGCCACATTGTCACCTTTTCTGATTCAGATGCCCCTAGCGCAGCCAAAAATATTTACTTGCATTTAATTCCAGCGACACTTAGATTTTTGAAGAGTCTTCTAGCATACCTGTTTAGGTCAGTTGTAATGATGTCTTTCTGATATTTTGCTTATAAATACCACCCTGAACAATGTTGTGAGGGGTTGGTTGGTTGGTAGTAGTAGTTGGTCAGTCTCCTTTCCAGCATTTTCTCCAAGCAGAGACTCGCACTATAACTGCCATAATTTCCATAATCAAAGATTGTTGAAAGCATGGATTGCGAAAATACTTGATGTTTTCTCTTGGCCAAGGAATGATTACGGAATTCATGTGCTTCTACATGATCCAATAAGTGTTTCTCTCCTCCGTTTACTTTTATGTTTTTACCACCGTTCCGCCTTCTAAATTGCAGGAAAAAAGAATAGCTTAAGATTTGTTTCATTACACCTTAAGTTCAATTTCTGCATTTCTCGATGTTTTCTTCAGAAATAGTTATGAGCATGTATACTTAAATGATCTTGTTTACGTTGTTTCTTTCACATATGAGTGCATGTTTAGGAATTCTTAATTGCTCCTGGATCCCATTCATCCATTTCTCCTCCTTTTCAGCATGATGAAATGATTCTCCTTTGCCTTTCATCCCTGATGTTCATTCCATACTTTCAGCAGACCGATAATTGTATCCTGTGTGGCTATCCCACTCCGTATCCCCTTGTGACCAAAAAAATGCTCACAAGCCTCAATCTGTGACTCCATGCCCAATGGTTCGAAACTTATCACACTTTACCTTGCCTCTTTGTTCGAGAATCCTTCCTTCCATCTAATCACAAACAACACCCCCTTGAAGCCAGAAAGCTAGCCTAAAATCATCAACAAAATTTGAATCATAAAGAGAGAGCCCTCTCCGATTGCAGGTGGGCTAGAACCTGCAATCCAAAGATTGGTTTGTGGTTACCTCGGTCGTATCCCTATTAGGAGCCTAGGGACAACTTGAGTGTTAACATAATGGCGACTCTGCTGGGGACACTCCTAAGATAACTTAATGAAACCAGTCTGCAGCTTTACAGAGGAAGAAATCGACTTGTGAAAGGCTCGGTCGACTTGTGTTGTTGCATCTTTTAGAAAATTTCCAAAGATATATTAGAAGCTGGCTCCTAAGAAACAAATGCATAATACACGATCAAATTCTGACCCAAACAACCCACCTGTCATTGAAAATCCAAATCTAATTCCCAAAATCATCAGAAAACAGAAACAAAAAGATTGCCAAACCCCTGTTAGTCCTGAAACAGTTTAGCCAATCGTTGTACCAACCCCTGTCAAAGTTTTATTCCGGTCGACCCCGAGTTCCCCTGGCTCATCACCCCCTTCTCCAAGTAGCTCCGCCACACCTCTATCCCATATCCCTACCACCTCTACTACTCCTTCTTCCCCTGTTATTCCTGTAATCCCCGTCGCCCTAGGTGTTCCGTTCATTCCCATCATCATGGCTAGATATGCACCATTACAATTCCCTGCCAATCTCGGGGCTATGCCTCAGGACTACCAATCGAAAATCACTTATTTCGATGGCACAACCTCCTGCACCGCCCTACAACATACAAAGAAAATGCAGGATTATTTCGAGAGTTATGAGATAGATGATGAGAGTGTAAGAATGAAGATCTTTGTCCAAAGTATGACAGGTGATGTCAGAAACTGGTTTAGGGAACTCCCACCTAATTCTATACTAAACCCGGAAGCCTTATACCAGACATTCATTAACAGATGGGAGAAAAAGGACCCCCTGCACATACTATCCGAGTATGATACTATCAAGAGAGGACCTGGGGAAGCTGTTCTAGATTACTGCGCCAGATTTAACAATGTTTACAATGCAATACCACCAAATTTAAGACCTCCACCCAACCTTGCATTATACAAATTCCTTGATGGTTTTGATGCTGAGATGGCGTATCAATTAAGGGAAAGAGCCCCTCAAAGCCTCGCAGAAATGAAAGACGCTGCAGTGAGCGTGGAAGCAAATCTAATCGCTAAAAGAAACAGAACTAGAACTGAGAGAAGAACCACTTTCAAAGAAGAACCCTCCTCTTTCGAGCAGAAGCTAGATGCAGTCGTTAGTAGCATGAACAGGCTGGGAGACAGATTAGACAATGTTGAGAGGAAAAATTCATGGGAAAGTCAACAGCCCAATGGCACAAGGAACCCAAACTTTAGAAAGACCCAAAACTTGAACGTGGGTAGGGCCAGTCAGGATCACAACATTAGACCTCCTTTTCAGGAAAACTATGCTGAGGCATCTACATCTACCGAGCCCACAGACGAGACCCTAATGAACTTGGTTGATTCAGAAAATGAACAGCAAACCTTCCTCACGGAAGAAAACCGGCCATATCTTGATATAGAACAATTTCGCACAAAATCAGGTGAGTCCTTTGATTTTAAACAAGGATATGACACTGCTATATACAAAGTACATAAGCAATACAAACTAAGAACACAGACTGTCGATGTTCTTACACCTAGCAAAGCAAAAGATAGCAAACAACCCAAGAAAGCTAAAGGGAAGATCACTAACAGCCAACCAGCTGGCAGCCATGTCCCAAATCCTCATCAGGTTATTGTGGAAGATGTAACAGATACACATGGTTCTATTGAGCAGTCTCTGCCTACCTCCCATCCAGAAAAAGATCTGAAGAGCATTCCCGAAAATCTTCCCAGAACAGAGATACCACAGACAGTCATACACCGTGATACGGACGCTCCAAAAGAAAATATAGAGAGTATGCCTAAAAAAGAAAATTTCACGAGTGTCAATGCCCGAAACCCAGTGGAAAAACCGTTCAGTTTAGAATCGGAAATTGGAAAACTCAAGATCTCCATTCCCCTCTCAGAACTGGCTAAGCATGATGTATATAGACAACAAATTCAAAAATCACTTCAATTGCCGGAAGTTAGGGATGATGTGAATGTTTTAGATGACACCCCTGAACTACTGTTCGGGCCAGAAGTTGACGAAAAAACAACATACGGACCTGTTCCACCTTTCTATTTCAGCTTGCACATACATGATAAGATACTGCACAATGCTATGTTTGACTCAGGCGCCTCACATAACCTCATGCCCAAAGCTGTAATGGAAAGGTTGAATCTCGATGTCACCAGACCCTATAAAGATCTGTATTCATTTGATTCAAGCCAGGTCAAATGTCTAGGCATAATCAAAGACCTTTGTGTCTCCCTAGTCCAATTTCCCAACAAGACAATCTTAATGGACGTAGTAGTTGTTGACATTCCCACAAAATATGGCATGCTGCTATCCAGATCATGGGGAGCAAAATTGCAAGGATCCCTTCAACTCGACCTCTCATACGCCACCATATCGGTCTTTGGGCAACCAAAGAGACTTTACCTTTATACTCATGGAGATTGTATGCCAAATAGAGGGACAATACATATTCCAGATAATTATTCAAGACGAGAAATCTACAACTTATACAAAGAATATGGAAAAGGTGCTAAGGGACATGGACGATTTATTACATATCAATATTTTGTGAAGGTATGGAAGAAATAATTCAACAATTTCTGTATTCCTAAGAAGACAAGGATGGGGATTTGCAGTACATGTGCTTCTCTTAAATAAAAAAGGGACAAATGTGAAGGGTCAGAAAGAGGTAAGCATTCATAACTTTAACTTTTAAAAATCTATAGTCATCAACTATGAAAACATATTTCTTAATGGCTTTCTTTTATGTTGTGTAGATTCAATTCTCAAAAAACTTCAGGAGCATTGCGAACAACAAACAAATGGAAGAAACAAGTTGTACAAGCATTGAAAGAAGTGTTATGATAATTCGAATAAATATTTGGGTTTGATAATTGATGGTATGGACTAGAAGAAAACACTTTTACCACGTTTTGTTCGCACACCCAAAAAATTACAAGAGGAAAATTTTATTCAATATCACTTGGTCGGTTGTATGGTCTTCAATGGAAAAATGTTGCCAAGGGAGTACTTCACAGCTCCAAATATTCATAATGATGCAAATCTGACCATAACCATAATTCATGATGTGATTTCTCATTGGTCTGGTAATCTTCCTAAAGTTTTGTATCTACAATTGGACAACACTTGCCGTGAAAACAAAAAGCAGGTTGTTTTTGGATATCTAAACATGCTTGTTGAATTGAGAATTTTTCAAAAGGTAAAGGTTGGTTTCCTTCTTGTTGGGCACACTCATGACCATATTGATCAGATGTTCAGTCATTTTTCAATCACATTGAGGAGGAAGGAAGTTGGGAGCTTGCCATCATTAATTGAATATATTAAGAAATCATACATGCCAAAGCCTATTTTTGATGTGTTGGAAGAAACTATTGGCATGCGAAGGTTTATTCTGGGATCATATGGTGAGGGAAAATGCATTGAACAACTTAATGACATTAGCTTCCAACATCAATTTCGTATCAAGAAAAATTGATGGGAAAACACTAATATGGGGTAAGAAGTATTCAACTACTGCAGAATGGGCACCGTCATCAGGTTTGCAATTTTTGAAGGTCATTCCAGATCATCCAATATTTGCATAAAAAATATTGCTATTACATTCAGTTGGTGAAGTTCATAATGCACGTAGACAAAATAGATATATAAATTATTCTGATTGTGTAGAAGAAATAAAAAAATGTATTAGATATACATATGAGTACTTTGACATTGCTGATTCAGTTTGGTGGGAGTCATTTTTCAATAATCAAAGTGATATCATTTCAACAACAACAAATGAAGATATACCTTTGAAAAATCCATTTATTTGGTCACAAAATGTGACGAATGAACATGAGGAAATAAACATTATTGAACAACAACAATCTCAAGGTATTATTAATTCTTCATAGGTAGAGGAAAGAGAGATTTATATTGGTTCCAGAAGATCTCGTGCACAACGTGAAACCATGGAAGACCTTTACAGGGGTTTAGTACAGGATATTAAGGAGGGTTGCATGATTGCAGTGCTAGCAGATGGAGATCCCAATGGCTATCCATTTTGGGTTGTTAAAGTTATAAAGGTCTTTACAGAAAATGATGATGTTACAAGTGTTGAAGTACATTGATATGCCACAAATACACATCCATTCAATGGTGTGTATAAGCCAGTGATGGTAGTTGACAAAAAAAATGGCGGAAAGAGAAAAAAAAAAGGGTACAAATATAAATCTTTGCCGCATAGACATATTACAATTGGAGGATGTTGACATACTTGTTTATGAATTCAATTTAACAAAGAGAGGAACTCTTCGCTCAAGATGATAAAGATTCTGAAAAGGTTGTTACCAGAAGGAATAGTTTCGAGATGGGAGTCTGTTGAAACTAGTGGTAGATCTAGAAGAATTTTGAAACCTGAAATGGTGGGCTTTCATGTGGACTCAAATGAGGCACTAGCTGATGAAAGAGAAGGTCAATGATTGGCTATCAGAGACCCCTATCTATCTTAGGGGCTGTGACTCACTCACTCGGCTCCGTACTATACTGCACCATGTTGGGTGAATGTGGACTTGTTGGACTTGCACGTGGACTTGGTGGCCTCCTTATGCAGACTGAGCGCCTTACGCGGATTGGGTAATGCGGGACTGGGAGAATGCTGGGGATGAGAGAATGGGGATGGGGAATATGAGAGTGTAGAATGCTGGTAGAATGCGGATTCAATGGGGCGGATTGAATTGAAAGTGGGAATGGGTGAACAACATGAACATCATGAACAACATCAGGAACAAAATGAACTAAAGAACAACATAAGAGCATGGGTTAATGGAAATGGGTAAAGCGGATTGAATATGGAACATATTTGTCAGCATCCAGTCACTCATCTGAAGATGTGAATTCTAATGGTGTGCAAGAAAATATGAGTGATTTTGAATAATTGTTTAAGACAATTTATATAACTGATGTATGCATCGTATTTTGAAATAAAATTTTTGATTTCCATATGGTGTTAAATGAGAAGTTATGAGGCATTTTTATGTTGTTGGATTATATGTCTTAATTATGTGAATTTTTTTTTGTTTAAAATATCTACAATGCAACATTAAATTAGAGATATAATATATGTTTTATTCAATATACAAATAATGACTTTTGAATTCATTTAGTGATGTAATTTGTTCATAATGTCATGGTTTTTAATTTTATGGTTGAAAATTTTTCAATTCCTTTTGTATCTAGCATGTTAAGGTTGAAAACATGTTGAATTTATACTTAGAAAAGAAAAATGATATTCTACCAAAAACATTAGTATGTTTTTTCCTCATAAACAACTTTGCTTGGCACATAAAAATTTGGTTTTACTAGCCTTTTTTAAAAAATTTGAAGATTGACCCTAAAAAAAAATCATCGTTCCAGTATCATCAATTTTTCATTTTCAAGCTATATTTTGCACGAAATTTTTGTTTTCACTACCATTTTTAAAACATGTTCAAAATTGACTGTAAAAAAAAAAAAAAACTATCGTTCCAATATACACTCTTTTCATTTTTAGCATTGTTTTTGATGTTTTTTCAAAGTTTTTTGGCCAGAGTTCCCGTTTTGAGTTTATAGTCCCATTTTAGAGTTTACATTGTTAGAACCAAAGCAAGTGCAAAGGGGATAAACTTGTAGGTGATTAACACAAGCCATAGTGGATAAACTTGTAGGTGAATGTTGTTGAGAAAGAGACCAGGCTGTGTTGGTCCTAAAACTAGCTCATATGGTGCAGTTTAGGATAGAAACTTTGGGGATGAGAGAGTCATGCATAAGGCTTTGTGAAATCATGATATAAAGGGGGAATAAGATGTGAATGATCCTATTAGGAGGTTGATTGATCAGATGTGAAAAAATAGCCTCTAACAATGCCAACCAGGAGATCAAGGTCGACAACAAAATCATGAAAGGCAACCAATATAATCGACATGCAAAACTTACTTGGAACGAAGATCGAGGAAGAGTTTCTTGATCTAAATATGTGCGCCCAACCCAGATGAATAATTATGATAATTATTTTTAACTAGGATGATTTAAAAGAGATTACAACATGACGACACTAAGTGACTTCGAAATTGAGTTAGGAAATTTTTTTGTAGAGTTGTTGTAGCGACAACATAACCCTTAAATCAAAACAATTGAAACCATGGCATGTTCACCAGCATTGATAATAATATAGAACTTAAAAAGTAGTATTTGTATTCTACAAAACAATTCGATGCTAGAAAGATTAAACATTAGATAATAAATAGTTGAAAAATAAAACTATCTTAAAGAGAGATAGAATCCATGAGTTATTTTGTTAAAATAATTTAATAATTCATTGTTATATATGTGTTATTCTTGACTTTTCATACATACTGAAAGTAATCAACCCTAAACAATTTTAATGTGTAAAGTGTCCAACTGACTCCACTCTTTTAGAAAAGGCAATTCTTATTTTTGCATGTTTATCAACGTTTATAAAATGACTTTGCAGGTCCATGAGAAGTTATCGTGGGAGTTTTTTGTTTTGTTTTGTTTTTTTTTTAAACTAGAGTGGAAAATAAGAATGGTTCTTTCAATAAAGACTAGATTGAGTTTTCTTACTGTAAAGTGAAAACTAAAAAGTGAATAAATAGATAAATAAACAAAATTTGACATTTTTTACCATTTTGCTCTTATTGTCTTTTAGGAGAATGATCATGGTTTTAACACAGATTTAACAGTGTTCAACACAAATTATGCCATTCGATGAGCTGGTGTGCCTGTTAAATATTTGTAGATAACGTTTTCACCTATTTAGATGAAAAAGAAAGGTCGTTGAATCTATATGTAATTACCACTCTATTCTCAATCGCTGCTTCTCATACTCTACCATTTTTTACTTGACTTTTGTTAGGAAGTGGTTTCGTATTTGTTGGAAATTGTTGAAATCTTGTTCAAAAGCTATTGATTCTATCATTAACCTTTTTAAGCGGTAAAGGTTGATTTTTTTTGTAATAACCATTTGTGGTATAACATACCAAATTCTATAAAATTAAAAAAATAAACCTTATGAGTTTGTGTAAATGCTTACTTGGTTTCAGAGTTAAAGGATTTGAATGGACAGCGGTTCTTTGGTTTAGTGTTTTGAGTCGGGATTATTTTTAGTTTGGTGTTGTAAAAATTTTGATGTATACAATCATAGGGTTTATACAACTTGAGTAGGCCTAATGGTTAAGAACATGTGTTTCTTCTTAAGAAGTTATAAATTCGGGTGGAGTATATATGCCTTCGTAAACTTAGCAATCAAATTGTTACATGGAGGTGGGTCTCTTTTCCAGAAACAAAAAAATCCAATTTAATATCTTACTTGACCTTAAACTTAAAATTGAATAATAAAAATAATAATAAAACAAATTATATTCCACAAATCCATAAAATTCCAACTTTTACTATGTAAATTAAAATATTTATACAGCCATCATACCAATAAAAAGTATGTGAATATGCACCTTGACATGGATCCCGAGAAGTTGGTCAATTTGAAATTGGACATGAGTTGTTCCCTCCTTGTTCTATGCTAATAAAACCAAATGCTATGCCCTTCACTACTATGTGCGACTAATAAGACACAAGCCTCATTGTTTGTATTTTATTTTTTTTCTTACATGCTAAGTTTAAAACACGGCTGGATGGAGTTTTGGAATTCTGCTACACTATGCGGCTCGATTTATATTTCAACAGTCTTCATACTCAAATATTTTTCCAAAAATATGCATATTAAATATCATGCAATAAATTAATATGTTTCCAACAATATAATATTATTCCTTGAATATAGTAAAGATAATAAGTCTATTTTTTCAACAAAAATCACACGTCACAAGAGCTGCAATCTAGGCCCAACGGTTGGCCTGCATGTTATGATCCTATCGGACTTTTGGGTATTCTTATCAAAGTAAAAACATATATATGTTACATATAGGAGAAAAAAATTATACTTTTATTTTTTTGTAATTTCAACAATATATAGTACTTTCATTGTAATGTTATAATGTTTTAATTATCATCGTATTTTATTTAAATAATATATATATTTATTTTAAAATATATATTATATATTATATATATATATATTTATATATATATATATATAATAATATTTATTATTTATTGTATTTTTCTAGGTTTTAAAAAGAGTTACTATGATTCAAGTATAAATTAAAAATATTTTAGTTTAAAGAAAGGAAAAGGAACTTAGTATTGGAATCTTGCTCTCATACCATATGTGGCTAGCCACCTAAATTTAAAATATATAATTAATTTTATTAATTTATGCAATTAATAATTGACATATAAGTGGCCCACTAAATGGTATAGAATTTTTAAAACCCATGAGCAAAGAAGACTTACTTGTAGCGATGATATACCTCACTTATGATTCCAGAGTTGTAACACTACTTAGATCTTACTAACCACAATCTTTTTATAGCTCACCACCTTTGAGCTCTCAATCAACTATTATTACTATAGAATCATTTGTCTCACAACACTTTTCTTCTAAAGGAATGAATAATGATTTTCATCCCCCTTTTTGTCAACTAAATAAAACAAACAATTCCAAAAATGGAAAGGATTAGAAATAGATTCACATGCACAAAATCCATGTATCAACATGCCAACTTTTATTGCTTTGTTTTAATTTTTACATAATTCAATATTTCTCTTAATTCAACTCTTTCTTATTTTATTCCTTTTTATTTTTTTCTTAACTTTACTTATCCTTATTTTTTATAGTTTACTTTTATATATATTTATTTAGAACTCCAATTTGTTATTTACTATTTTATTTATTTACTATTATCATATTTTCTTCATTATGTATTTACTATAATTAATTTTTTTTTTATTCTTTATTATTTATTTACTTATATATTAATATTATTTTATTTATTATTATTATTATTATTATGGGGCATTATATTTTTTTCGTCTATGTTTTTGACTTTTTAAAGGTTTTTTTTGGTTAATTTTATTTAAAATTTAAAAAAAAAAATTAGTAAAAGATTATTGAATCATAATTTTAAGCTATGGAATCTGTATAATAAAAAATGCTAGAGCGTTTATAATTCTAAGAAAATTTATAATTAAATATATGCATTTAAAAAACACATTTTAAACAATAAAAACTAAAAATCGTAACAAACTATTTTAACTAAATAAACTAAAAACTAAAATAATTACAATTTATTTTCTTAAAATTTGTATCAATTTTTCATTTTATTTAAATAATTTTTTAATATATAATAAATATTTTTATTTACAATCATTCAAAAATTTTAAAATTATATTATTTTTTTTATAAATTTTAATATTTATAAAAATACAACTTTATGTTTTATAATTTAATTTTATTAACATGTAAGAAAAATATAACTATTATGTCAATTTTTTTAGAATATAATTAGTAGTTGCATGTAACAAATTATAACTATTATGTTAGCTTTATTTGAAATAGAGCTTGTATTTTCATGTGTATTAGTCAATGTGAATAACTCTCATGTGGAAAAGATGTTGTTGGAAAAGAACATACATTCACATGTATAATAATAAAATTTATTGCATTAATTCTTTTGGAAAATAACGCATAATAGTAGGCATAAAAGAAATAGTTGAGGGGCTAGTTTCTCTTAATAAATTTTATATAATTGCATGCATTAACATTGGTAATAGTTTTTCCTTTTTCAAGGAGTATTTGTTTACACACCCTAAGATGATGGTTGTTGGGTTAGTTATCTTATAAGGTTGTTTTTCATTTGCATGCAAAATTATGTCAGCTATCCTTTAGAAAGATTCTAGGCATTTACAAATAAGATTATGTTAGCATTCTTTTGAAAATATTTTGCATTTGCATGCAAGAGTATGTTAGTCTCCTTTTGAGAAATATTATGTATCTACATGTAAGAATAAGAACTATCGTGAAAAGTTTATTTATTCACATGAAAAACCATAACCAATGTGTTAGTTTCCTTTAAAGGAATAAAGACAATTGTAGTGGTTTTCTTTGGAAAAGAATGTGGACTTATGGGTGAGGGGATAACAATTAATGTGGTCCTTGATAGCTATATGTTTTTTATTAATGCGTGTGTAGTGATATTAAACAAGACATGACATGATATTATGTTTATGTTTTATGGATGCACATGAATAGATGTTGAAGCATCACTAATAAAGATTTGTTACTAGTTTGATCATTATTTGATTTAATCATGATATCCATGTTTGTTGACAATATTAATTGCAGGAAAAGATTGTGATGTATGTGAAGGATATGTTATGTCTAATAGTGTGGTTAGTAAAGAACTAATGACCCATGTAGATTAAGGAGTTTCAATTGTAGGATGGTTCATTGATGAGAACAATTAGCCCACAAAGTCATAAAGATTGGGAATTTGTGGGTAAATGATATCATGATGATTCTAGTAAC
Organism: Pinus taeda; assembly: GCA_000404065.3. Taxonomy (NCBI): domain Eukaryota; kingdom Viridiplantae; phylum Streptophyta; class Pinopsida; order Pinales; family Pinaceae; genus Pinus; species Pinus taeda. Next base: position 141,085 of record APFE030537374.1, on the reverse strand, counting down.
TTTTAGCTAGATATATTCATGTTTATACTTATAAAATAAGAAAAAAAATACAAAAAATTGGGGAAAAATATATAAAAATAAAAAAATAAGAATATACAAAATTAAATGAAATTGAAATAAAATAAACCCAACCATTAATAAAAAATAATATATTTAATAATAAATATTTACTTATTTGTTATTATATTAGTATAATTTATTTTAAATCTAAATATATCAAGTGCATATCTATAGAAGGATTTAATCTCTTGAGGTATAATTTTTAACCATTTAATTTTGTGTTATGTATTAATACTTGAATTCTATTAAATAATATGGAAAAAATTACACTTTAAGAAATTGGATTATTCTGTATGCTAGACAAATTTAAGATGCATCTACACTAGTTTGTTTTTTTAAATATTTTTGTATACACATGTTCATTTTATACATTTTTTACATACATAGTAGTCATTTTTTTTTGTTGTTGTTGACTCTTTTAATTATCAATTCATACTCAAAAGTAAATATTTGTTTGTTTATTATTATTATTATTATTATCCAATTTTAAGGCTATGACCAAGCGAGTCACCACATTGGTGTATGAGACCCCCTTGTTTGTGGGACAAGGGACCCACCTCTACATAGTGATTTGACTACTAAGTCTATGAAGGCATACATACTCCACCGCCCTCTGATTTTGAACCTGTAACCTGTTAGGAGGAAACACACTCTTAACTATTAAGCCCACTCAATATATATATAGTAAATACAAAATATAAATATAAATTTACTCGTTTTTTTCTCCATAGAAATTTGAATTTCGAATCTCATATTTTCCCTGACTCATTGAATCGCTGCAAACAAATTTATATTTACTTTAAATTCTATTGATATTTTATTTAATTTAATGTAAGTATTTTTTATTTGTTTAATATAATGTTAATTGATAACATCTCTATCTTATTAAGTTATAAATTTTATTATAAAAATATTATAAAAATATTAAATAAATATTTTTTTTATACTGAAATTTGATTTTATTAATAAAACGAATTCTTATTTTTTAATTAAAAGTTTTTAATGTATATAAATAAAATTTCAAATAATTAACTAATAAAAACGATAATTAATTAATTAATGTAAAGGTATAAAGTGATATGTAAAATATGTTAATCACCCAAATTTAATACAAAATATAAAATAAATTAAAAACTCTATAATCATATTGGAGAGAAATATAAAAATAACAGGGAAATAAATTTATTGATGTGCATGTCATCTTAAAATTAACCTTGATGTACGATCTCATGAATTTTAGGAAAAATAGGATGGGTTTTATGTATTTTTGGAAAGTGTTTTGAGATTTTATCATAATAAAAATATTAAAGCGATAAATATTTTAATTAAGATAACGTGATATGATTTTAAAAATAAATATTTTAATTAAGATAAGGTGGATATGATTTTAAAAATAAAATTTAAAGTTAAATATAAAATTACATTTTAATAATAATAATAGCTATTTTTAAGGTCACATCCAAGTTAGACACCAAATTGGTGTATGAGACTCCTTGTTTGTGGGACAAGGGAACGATCTCCATGCAACAATTTGACTGCTAAGTCTACAAAGGCATACATACTCTACCCCCCTCTGGTTTTGAACCTGTGACCTCTTAGGAGGAAACACATGATCAAGCTGTATAATAGGCCCACTCAAGCTGTATAATAGACCCACTCAAGCTGTATATTTTAAGTGAAGAATAGGAAAAATGAAGGAATTTGTTTTTCATGGTGATGTTTTTCTACAAAATAGAGAGGTGTTATTGTGCTACCTAATGTGTTCAAAGTTACATTTAGGCTTGTAAAGAGACTTCTGACAAGTCTAGAGGAGACTCCTCAACTATTTCCGCAATGCTAGGGCTAATCATCAATCCATCTTGTGCCAAGCTTTAGAGAGGCTTTACAATCAGACATTAAATTGATCATCAATATAGTGTTGCCTAGGCTCTAGGTGGTCACAATATCATTGCGGGATTGTTCATGAGTGTGGAAGACTTTGTTGGCCAGTTTGGTAGCAAACAACAAAGTATTTGGAGAAATGTTTGTCCAAACTTTCTAGGGGAGCAAGTTCATATAAAAAAATTTGTCATTATTCCTCTGCTAGCTATTAGTCAAAACCTGTGCAGTTCACCCTTTGCTTAGGATTTAAACTCTTCAAAGCCTATTTTTCTTCCCAATTTTTGTCAAAACCTTGGTTGGCATATCGCTTTGTTTCACGGTCAATGACATGTTGTCTCCTCCCTTGTAGGTAGAATTCACATCAGCACTAGAGTCCCTTTGGGAGCGATGGGTTCCTTTTTGAAGGGAAGCAAATAAATTTGTCGAAGGATCTTAATGCACATGGTATTAAAAAGGATTCTAATATTTCCCTCATTACAAGGCTTAAAAGAGGAGCTAGGGGAGGGTGGGCTCCTTCTGCCACTAAAACTCTGTCTTTCAAGGATGTCCTTAAACCCATATATAATTCTCTGTCTTCCAAGGATCTTTCAAGACCGGGCATTATGGTTGAACATTCCAGGGACATGCCATGCTTGGAAGTGACATATGTTGATACCAATTTTAAGGTTGCTAAATTCCAAGAAAAGGTAATCATATGTCCTTTCAACGGATTCTAACCCTCATCCTCTACCCTTAAAGACTAGGTTTATCATAACTGGACCTAGATTTTGGAGTTGATATTTTGGTTCAAAGGTTTTTTTATGGTAGTCTTCAAACATCTCTAGCAACTGTAGATAATCCTTGCCCAGGGTCCATGGTTTTGGAGACGCGATAATCTTTTAGTGAAGCAGTGGTTCCCAGGATTTAATCCTCTCACTATGCCAGATATGTCTACTCCAGTTTGGGGTAAGGTTTCTCAACTTTCCCATTCATTTTACCCGTTCAAAGCTCTTAGAACATGCCGGGAACTTACTCGGGAAATTTATTAAAATAATCGGGGAGATGTTATCTCAAGATATTTTCACCTATGTCTGGATATGTCATGAAATTGATCTTCATAAATGTTTACCTAATAAATTTCTTAGCCCTTGGACTATGAGAACACAACTTTCTGATGTAGGAATTTCCAGCAGGTTGGTCACCTTCAAAATGTATGTCCTTTTCCGAAAGGAGCTATCTCCTTGTCACTGCCTAAGAATTCAAGTCATGGTTGGGGAGATCTTAAGGAAGGACCTAGACCTAAACAATCAACTGGTAAAAGAAATGACATGCCGCAACATTCAGAAACAACGTCAAGGATACCATTGCCCCCAAGGCTACCATCTCATTTCACGGTAGGGGCGAACCAACCAATGAAAAAGCAGGATAGTGATTCAACGATAGTTGTGGCTACAATAAGCAAACAAAATCAAACTCATGAATAAGACCTTTCTAACAGTGACAAGGAAATGACAAACAAGGTTGATTTCATAGCACTGGAATTGTATAAAGGCAATGTAGGCATTGATTCTCATGCAACAAGGTGGGTTGATGTAGTGGCTTGATCAATGTTCGAGAGAGAAAAGGGAAGAAGGAATTAATTCCAGGATCACAAGATTTCTACTTGGTCTTCTAGGATCTCTTTATTGAGATGAACATTTTGCACCAAAGTTTCTTAGTTCCATGTAATAGGGCTTCTATGGAGATTTGTAACTCTCGATTGTGTAGTAATGTAAATTTCACCAAAAAAAATTATATGTAAACCCATTGGAATAGAATAATTACAATTAAAAAAATAAAATAAACTTGGTTTTATGTATTTTTTAAGCAATTTTACAAATATAAAATTTAAAGTTGGTTTTATGTATTTTTAAAAGCAATTTTACAAATTTTAAAATAAACCAAAATATTGAAGTGATAATTCTTTTTATTAAAATTTTGTAAATTTTATATGATGTGTATAGTTTCGAGCTCATCAAAATGTACAATTTTTCAAATCAAAACAACCATCCATGAGAGACGGTGAAATGTGGCGTCAAGCACGCGGCTGTTTATGTTGATTAAGTCCACCATTTGTCATCATAGAGCGAACCAGTCCCGTTTGCCCTGCCTAAGTCAGATCAGTAGTATTCCACGTTACCTACTCTTTCAATGCATATAACAGTCAAAAATAACGTGCACCAGAACACCTACTCTTTCAATGCATATAACAGTCAAACATAACGTGCACCAGAACTTATAAAAATAGAGAAGTCCCAAATCTCGCACGCTGACCCTATCAAATATGAAATAAAATAACCATTGTCAAATTGGTTGTTGAGGTGGGGCTTTCTGTTTTTTTTATTAGCAAACCAATTGTTTTGAAAAGGGATTAGAAATTGGGTAAAAAAAATAAAAATAAAAATTGCATTAGTAGTATTTGAATCATATTTATAATGGTAGAAATGGATTCAGCACCATCAAGCACTCAAAATATTGAAGTTTGACAGTTTTAACTTAAATTTAGAAGAATTTCTACTGGATTTTATCAAAATATGATGGAAATTTCCATGATTTTCAGGGCAAAAAACAGTCTGGTTAGACTAGGGTTTTTTTCTTTCCTTTGCAGTATATAAATAGATCTGGCATTTTGAAAAACTCATGTACCAATAGAATTGTAGAGTTCACAGATTAAATATGTAATTTTAATAAATTTTTATGCTTTAAATAAATTTAATTAAAAATAAAATCTTAATTGTAAAACTATTATAAAATAATCTCTCTTTTCCCTGTTTCCTCTATTTTTATTTTAATTGCAAATTATCAAAATATTTCCCTATTTACACACAGCAACCATTCTTATCTTGATGGCGAATTCCCAAAATATTTTGAAATTAAACCGAGAAAAATGAAGTCAAACAAATATACATCTCTTTTTTCTTGCTTACTCCATTTTTATCTTGATTTCCTATTCCCAAAATATCTAAAATTGAACTTGGAAAAAATATACAACTCTTTTCCCTGCTTACGCCATTCTTATCTTGATTGCTTATTCCCAAAATATCCAAAATTAAACTGGAAAAAATGAAATAAAAAAAAATTAACATCACTTTTGATTATTCAATTATTAAATATTCTTGAAATGAAACATCAAAATTAAATTCAACGTTTACTGGTACTAAAAGGTTAGGTGAGTAAGAGTCCTATAATCTAATCCCAAATAAAATTATGTATTCCTGAGAATTACTCCCAAATTAAATTATGTATCCCTGAGAATTACTCCAACCAGTATTGAATTATGTAGGTCTGAAAATTACTCTAACCACGGATTGATTGAATTATGTCCGAAAGTTACCCCAACCACAATTTCTTCAATTACCTGCGCCGATGGTTTTAAAATTATTTATTTTAACAAATGCACTGAGTGAGTGAAACCATACGTTCAAGTGTGCATGGCATGACATATAAGCAGTATTGACTTTCACATAATTTACATGTTACGTGAGCTGCGCCGTTGCTCATTAGCGTCTAGGAAGGATTTTGTTGAGCTGTTTTTGTATTAGTTAAGCGTTGCCAACCCATCATTCAATCTTTTGGATTCGTCAAAAGTATGGTTGATCTTCCCCATTGGATTATCATTTTCCGTGAAGTTATTTGGATTTGTCAGAAGTATGGTTGATCTTCCCCACTGGATTATCATTTTCCGTGAAGTTAGATTTAGGTAGAAGGCCGCAGCCAGTTAACCGGTGAGTTTTGTGGGAGGAATTAAAGTTTTGGAGGAAGTCACATGTTGTAAAGTTTCGTTCACCTATAAATCTTATGAAATTATTTTAAATAATTATATATACCTACTATATTGTTTTAAACCAATTATCTAGAATTCAACTTTTTTACAATTATAATATCAAAATCTACATGTATACAAAAACAGCTTACTCCAGAGTCCATATTATGGTGAGGCCGCTCCATAATTTAATCTCTGATTCCATGCATATTCGTGATACATAAATGTTTAAATATTCTTAGCAGCAAGCCATTATCCCATATAAGGAGCTAGAAGTATGCTGCATTTAAGTGAACGGGTTGAAAGTTTTATATTTTTAATTCAATTTGAGATTGAGAAGTTCAAAAATATACAAAATGTGCATTTAAGTGAACGGGTTGAAAGTTTTATATTTTTAATTCAATTTGAGATTGAGAAGTTCAAAAATATACAAAATGTCCGATTGGAATTGGAATTTTATAAAAGCTGATTTTGATTTTAATTTTCCATATATATTATATATATTATAAATCAAGATATTATATGGAAAATCGTTACAATGATAAATAAATATTGTATAAGTGTTATGAGATAAATAATATTAAGAAAAAGCATTTAGTTTGTTTATAATAGGTAGGAAAACTAATTTGATTTAGACCAATACATATTAGTTAGTAATATTTACAGAAACAAAATAAGAAAAGTAAAAGTTTAATATATAATTACTAGAAAAGCAAGTTTCATCAATAACTCTAGCCTCTCGAGTTTTGGTGTTCCATCACCAACTCCCTGTCTCTGGAATTTTGATGTTTGGAATCCATTTGCAAAGAATCCCACATGCCTTGTTCTTGAACTCATGTTCAAAATTTAAAACTTACATTCTAAAGTATATACCTTTTCATGAAAAAATTATATATTAAAAATAAAAAAGTAAACCATGTATATTGTTGGAATAATATGGAAATGTTTGTATATCATAAGTACATTCCTAACACAAATCAATGTAGAAAGTTACACATGTAGCCAGTATTCTAGAGTAGTATTGGAGGACATAGGTAATGGATTTAAAGATTAACTTAATTTCCAACTTTTTTTTTTCTAATTTTACTTAAGATTTTGCAACTTTTTTTTTCTAATTTTACTTAAGATTTTGCAACTTTTGTGAGAGGTATGGAGCAAAGTGTCTTTGTGTAACCATGAGAAAACTCTTCCAGTAGAGTGGAAGACCTAAAGTATATACCATTTTATGAAACAAAGATATTAAAAGCTCAAAAAATAAATGGAATTTGTTTGTCAGAACATTATGGAAAAGTTTGTATAACATATAAATACATTTGTATCTAAAATGATGTTTTTCAACTCATATTCAAATTTTAAAGCATAAATTTTAAAGTATATAGTGTTTCATTAAACAACTATATATTATAAATAGAAAAGTAGATGATGTATATTATTGGAATAGTACCGAAATGTTTGTATAGCATAAGTACATTCCTAAGACAATCAATGCAGAAAATTCCACATGTAGCAAGTATTGTACAGTAGCATTGGAGGACATATGCAATGGATTTAAAGTTTAACTTAATTGCCAACTTTTTTTTCTACTTTACTCAAGATTTTGCAACTTTTGTCATAGATATATAGCAAAGTGTCCTTGTGTAACCATGAGAAAACTCTTCACGTAGTGTGGAAGACCTAAAGTATATACCATTTTATGAAACAAGATATTAAAAGCTCAAAAAATAATTGGAATTCAATTGTTAGAACATTATGGAAAAATTTGTATAGCATATAGATACATTTGTAAATAAAATGATGCTGTTCAACTCATGTTGAAAATTTAAAGCATAAATTTTAAAGTAGATATCTTTTATGAAACAATTATATATTAAAATAGGAAAGTAGATGATGTATATTGTTGGAATAGCATGGAAATGTTTGTATAGCATAAGTATATTTCTAACACAAATCAATGTAGAAAGTTATACATGTAGCAATTATTATAGAGTGGCATTGGAGGACACAGGCAATGGATTTAAATATTAACTTAATTTCCAAATTTTTTTCTAATTTTACTCAAGATTTTGCAACTTTTGTGAAAGGTATGGAGCAAAGTGTCATTGTGTAACCATGAGAAAACTCTTCAAGTAGTGTCGAAGACCTAAAGTATATACCATTTTATGTAACAAGATATTAAAAGGTCAAAAAATAAATGGAATTGGATTGTTAGAATATTATGGAAAAGTTTATATAGCATGTAAATACATTTGTAGATAAAATGATGCTCTTCAACTCACTTTCAAAATTTAAAGCATAAATGTTTAAGTATATACCTTTTCATGAAACAATTATATATTAAAAATAGAAAAGTAGATTATGTATATTGTTGGAATAGTATGGAAATGTTTGTATAGCATAAGTACATTCCTAACACAAATCAATGTAGAAAGTTACACATGTAGCAAGTATCATAGAGTAGCATTGGAGGACATAGGCAATGGATTAAAGATTAACTTAATTTCCAACCTTTTTTCTAATTTTTCCAAGATTTTGCAACTTTTGTCAGTGGTATGGAGCAAAGTGTCGTTGTCTAACCATGAGAAAACTCTTCAAGTAGTGTTGAAGGCCTAAAGTATACACCATTTTATGAAACAAGATATTAAAAGCTCAAAAAATAAATGGAATTGGTTAGTTAGAACATTATGGAAAAGTTTGTATAGCATATAATACATTTGTAGATAAAATTATGCTCTTCAACTCGCTTTCAAAATTTGAAGCATAAATTTTAAAGTATATACCTTTTCATGAAACAATTATATATTATAAATAGAAAAGTAGATGATGTATATTGTTGGAATAGTATAGAAATGTTTGTATATCATAAGTACATTCCTAACACAAATCAACGTAGAAAGTTACACATGTAGCAAGTATTGTAGAGCAGTGATGGAGGACATAGGCAATGGATTTAAAGATTAACTTAATTTCCAACCATTTTTTCTAATTTTACTCAAGGTTTTGCAACATTTGTTAGAGGTATGGAGTAAAGTGTCGTTGTGTAACTATGTGAAAACTCTTCAAGGAGTGTCGAAGACCTAAAGTATATACCATTTTATGAAACAAGATATTAAAAGCTCAAAACATAAATGGAATTTGAATGTTAGAACATTATGAAAAAGTTTGTATAGCATATAAATACATTTGTAGATAAAATGAAGCTCTTCAACTCATGTTCAAAATTCAAAGCATAACTTTTAATGTATATGCATTTTCATGAAACAAATATATATTAAAAATAGAAAAGTAGATGATGTATATTGTTGGAATAGTATGGAAATGTTTGTATAGCATAAGTACATTCCTAACACAAATTAATGTAGAAAGTTACACATGTAGCAAGTGTTGTAGAGTAGCATCGGAGGACATAGGGAATGGATTTGAAAATTAACTTAATTTCCAACTTTTTTTTCTTTTTTACTCAAGATTTTGCAACATTTTTCAGAGTTATGGAGCAAAGTTTCGTTGTGTAACCATGATAAAACTCTTCAAGTAGTGTCAAAGACCTAAAGTATATACCATTTTATGAACCATGATATTAAAAGCTCAAAAAATAAATGGAATTTGTTTGTTAGAACATTATGGAAAAGTTTGAATAGCATATAAATACATTTGTTGATAAAATGATGCTCTTCAACTCACTTTCAAAATTTAAAGCATAAATTTTAAAGTATATACCTTTTCATGAAACAGTGATATATTAAAAATAGAAAAGTAGATGATGTATATTGTTGGAATAGTATGGAAATGTTTGTGTAGCATAAATACATCCCTAACACAAATCAATGTAGAAAGTTACACATGTAGCAAGTATTGTAGAGAAGCATTGGAGGACATAGGCAATAGATTTAAAGATTAACTTAATTTCCAACTTTTTTTCTTATTTTACTCAAGATTTTGCAACTTTTGTCAGAGGTATGGAGCAAAGTTTCGTTGTGTAACTATGAGAAAACTCTTCAAGTATTGTTGAAGACCTAAAGTATATACCAAACACGAAATTGATCATTAATATAATGCTATATGGTGGTTAGACTCTCTAGGGTCAAAATATCATTGTGAGATTGTTCACAAGTGTGGAACACTTTGTTGGGTAGTTTGGCAACAAAGTGTTTGGAGAAATGTTTGTCCAAACTTTTTAGGGGAGTGGGTTCATTTGTAAAATTGTTGTCATTATTTCTTTGCCAGCTATTAGTCAAAACTTGTGCAATTCACCTTTTTCTTAGGATTTAAAGTCTCGAGAGCCTGTTGTTTTCTAACTTTTGTCAAAACCTTCATTGGCATATCGCTTTGTTTCATGTTCAGGGAGAGTGATGTTGTCTCCTCCCTTGTACCTAGAATTCAAATCAACATTGGAGTCCCTTCGGGGGCGATGGGTTTCCTTTTTTGAAGGGAAGCAAATAATTTTTTCCAAGGATATTAATGCACGTGGTATTAAAAAGGATTCTACTATTTCTCTCGTTGCAAGGCTTAAAGAGGGAGCTAGGGGAGAGCGGGCTCCTTTTGCCACTAAAACCCTATCTTTCAAGGATGTCCTTAAACCCATATCCAACTCTCCATCTGTCAAGGATCTTTCAAGACCAAGCTTTGTGGTTGAACATTCCAGGGACATGCCATGCTTGGAAGTGACATATGTTGATACCGATTTTAAGGTTGTTAAATTTCAAGAAAAGGAAATCATATGCCGTTTCGACAGATTTTGGCCCTTGTCCTTTACCCTTAGAGACTAGGTTTATCAGAACTAGACCGAGAATTTGGAGTTGAAATTTTGGTTGAAAAGGTTTTTTGTGGTGGTATTCAAACATCTCTAGCAACTGTAGAGAATCCTTGACTAATGTCCATGGTTTTGGGGACACGCTAGTCTTTCAATGAAGTGATGGTTCCCAGACTTTAATCCTCTCACTATTCCAGATATGTCTACTCTAGTCTGGGTAAGGTTGCCCAACTTTCCCATTCATTTTACCCATTCGAATCTCTTAGAATAGGCGGGTAACTTACTGGGGAACTTTATTAAAATAAATGGGGATAAGTTATCTCAAGATATTTTCGCCTATGTTTGCATATGTCTTGAAATTGATCTTCATAAAGGTTTACCTAATAAAATAGAGCTCCATTGGAGGGAAATGTATTTTCTTAGCCCTTGGACTATGAAAACACAACTTTCCAGTGTAGAAATTGCCAATAGGCTCATCACCTTCAAAATGTATGTCCTTTTTCCGAAAGGAGTTGTCTCCTCGTCGTTGCCTAAGAATTTGACTCATGGTTGGAGAGATCCTAAGGAAGGACCTGGACCTAAAGAATCAAATGGTAAAAGAAATGGCAGGATGCAACATTCATAAATAACGACAAGGATACCATCGCCCCCAAGGGCACCATCTCATTTCACAGTAAGGGCAAACCAACCAAGGACAAAGCAAGATAGTGATTCAACCATAGTTGTGGCTGTAATAAGAAGACAAAACAAACTCATGAATCAGACCTTTCAGACAGTGACAAGGAAATGATAAACATGGATGATTCTATAGCATTGGAATTGTATAAAGGCAATGTGGACATTGATTCTCCAGTCGCATGGTGGGTTGATGTAGCGGCTTGATGATGTTCGATAGAGAAAATGGAAGAAGGAAAAACCTAGGTTTTGTGAGGATCAAAACATTTATAGTTGGTATTCTAGGATCTCTTTGTTGGAATGAGCATTTTGCTCCGATGTCTCTTAGTTCCATGTAATAAGACTTCTACAGGGATTTCTATTTGTGATTTTTGTAACTCTTTAGTGTGTAGTTTCACCAAAAAAAAGTTGTATGTAAAACCATGTATTCATGTTCTGGATTGGAATAGAATAATTATAATTTAAAAGAAAAAATTAAAGTTGGTTTTATGTATTTTTAAGAGCAATTCTACAAATTTTAAGATAAACCAAAATATCGAAGCCATAATTTTTTTATTACAATTTTGTGAATTTTATATTAGGTGTAGAGTTTCCATATTTTGAGCTCATCAAAATGTACAAATTTTCAAATGGAAACAACCATCACAGAGAGACTGTGAAATGTGGCGTTAGGCAGGCCAGACTGTTTATGTTGATTAAGTTCACCGTTTGTCATCATAGAGCGAACCAGTCCCGTTTGGCCTGCCAAAGTTTGATCAGTAGTATTCCATGTTACCTACTCTTTCAATGCCATATAACAGTCAAACATAACGTGCACCAGAACTTAGAAAAATAGAGTAGGCTCGCAAACTGACCCGATCAATGATAGCCATGAAATAAAACAACCATGGTCAAATTGGTTGGTGAGATGGGGTTTTAGGTTTTTGTTTTCCCTTTGCAGTATATAAATGGATTTGGCATTTTGAAAAACTCATGTGCTAATTGAAGGGTAAAGTTTAAGGATTAAATATGTGATTTTAATAAATTTTTATATTTCATTAAAAAAAATGTATAAAAAAATAAAGTGTAAAACTAGCATAAAATATTTTTTCCTTGTTTACTTCATTTTTTTAATTGCAGATTATCAAAATATTTCTCCATTTACGCATAGTGGCTATTCTTATTTTATAACGAATTTCAAAAATATTTTGAAATTAAACCAAAAAAGGTCAAACAAATATTCATCTCTTTTCACTACTTACTCCATTCTTATCTTGATCGCCTATTCCCAAAATATTTAAAATTAAACCAGGAAAAAATGAAATAAATTAACCTCAAACGTATTAATCAATTATGAAATATTCTTGAAATAAAACATCAAATTAAATTCAATGTTTACTCACAACTTTCCTAGTACTAAAAAGTTGGATGGAAATCCCAAATAAAATTACGTTGTCGGTGGTTTTCAAATTGTTAAAATAACTGCACTGACTGACTGAAACCATACGTTGAAGTGTGCCTGGCATGACAGATAAGGAGCATTGACTTTCATGTAATTTAGATGATGTTACGTGAATTGCGCCGTTGCTCATTAATGTGGCGCCTGTCTTGCTGCCATCTAGGGTCTACGAAGGATTTTGTTGAGCTGTTTTTGTATTAATTAAGCATTGTAAACCCATTAATCAATCTTTTGGATTTGTATGGATTTGTCATAACTATGGTTGATCTTCCCCACTGCTTTGTCATTTTCCATGAAGTTAGATTTAGATTTAGTGTGGCAGAAGGCCGCAGTGAGTTAACCGGTGAGCTTTGGTGGAAGGAGTTAAAGTTTTGGACGATGTTGTAAAGTTTCATTCACCTATAAATCTCGTGAAATTATTTTAAATAATTATATATGCCTATTAAAGTGTTTTAAACAAATTATCTCGTGTACAACCCTTTTACAATGATAATATCAAAATCTACATGTATAAAAATCAACTTACTCGATATTATGGTCACCTTTGAGGCTGCTCCATAATTTAATTTCGGATTCCATGCATATTCGTGATACAGAAAAGTCTAAATATTCTTAACAGCCCGCCATTATCCCATATAAGGTGCTAGCAGTAGCTGCAATAAAGATTGAGAAGTTCAAAAATATATAATATGTCCCATGGAATAGGAAATATATCTATATATATATAATCAATCAAAATATTGTATGGAAAATTGTGAAACTTATAGATAAATATTGGATAATGGTTATGAGATAAATAATATCAAGAAAAGCATTTTGTTTGTTTACCATATGTAGGGAAACTAATTTGATTTAAGCCAATGTATGATACTTAATGTGGGAGAGGAAAGAAAGCCAGTAATATTTATTGTAAAACAAGAGAAGAAAACAAAAGTTTGATAAATAATTACTAAAATCTCTTCAGCTCATTTTAAAATTTAAAGCATAAATTTTAAAGTATATACATTTTCATGAAACAATTATATATTAAAAATAGAAAAGTAGATGATGTATATTGTTGGAATAGTATGGAAATGTTTGTATATCATAAGTACATTCTTAACACAAATTAATGTAGAAAGTTACACATGTAGCAAGTATTGTAGAGTAGCATGGGAGGACATACGCAATGGATATAAAGATTAATTTAATTTCCAACTTTTTCTCTATTTACTCAAGATTTTGCAACTTTTGTAAGAGGTATGGAGCAAAGTGTAATTGTGTAACTATGAGAAAGCTCTTCAAGTACTATCAATGACCTAAAGTATATACCATTTTATGAAACAAGATATTAAAAGATCAAAAAATAAATGGAATTTGATTGTTAGAACATTTTGAAAAAGTTTGTATAGCATATAAATACATTTGTAGATAAAAGGATGCACAAGTATAGATATGTGACAAATATTTACACTGTAGAAAGTTACAACATAAGCAATGCATTTGGGTTTTTTGAATTTCTACCCTTTTATGCTTTTTTGCTTTTTTGTGAGCATCATATGAGCAAAGATCTTGCATATATGCATGCATTTATTCGAAGAGGAGGTTGGAAGATTGACACATAAGAAAAAAATTATATTGATTCGTTCCCATATGTGACACATCACATTTCACTCATGTAGCTATAAAATTACATCACACACATTTGAATGCCATTGAAAACGTCAAAGCAACAGATAGACTTGTGAAACCCACCAAACTTCTTTTGTGATGCTTTGTAGCATTCACTAGAATAATCAAATGTCTATGGCCTGTTAGGGTCCTAAAAATTATAGGATCATAAGTTGATTATCTGTGAATTTTCATGATTGTGATTGTTGTAAATAATGTTTCATTTTGTAAATGATTTCCATAGAAAATAGAAAAAGAAAAGAAAAGATATATATATATATATATATATATATATATATATATGAAAAAAATGGAAAAATATGAAAGAAATATAAAAAAATGAAAAAAAACCCAATAAGTGTGCAAATTCAAATGCCACTTCATTTCACATAAAAATATGCATAGGAAATGCTTTAGAAAGTTCAAAGAATGCAACTTGTTTAAATGCCACATTAGTGTTAAAAAAAATAGAATCAAAGGTTTAATCACACCATTTAAGCGTGATTAGACTTGGTGAATAAAATGAGTTTAGAGAAGTTAATGGTTTAATCACAAAGTTTAATCGTGGTTAAATTAGTCAAAATAAAGTTGTTTAGGATAAATAATTTTTACCACATAATGTAATCGTGGTGTAAAATAGGTTTGGATTAAAATTAGTGTTAATTAGGTCTTTTATTAATTATCACCTTAATAAATCATGATTATGTAGTATAGAATAAAGTTTTATGTGATGCGATGGTTTTTGTCGCTATGTAATGAAAGGTGCGCACATTTCAATGGTCGATATCTCACCCGCCCAGATCAATGATGGGTGAGGAGTTTCAAACCCCTCCCATCCTTCCGATGGTTAACCAGAGGGGGGGTCCAAAAAGCAATTTCCCCCGCTCACCACTCTTGCAAACATGTCCTCCTCTGGTGCATTTCGGACCCCCACCCCCTTCAAAAACCACCTTTTCACTCTGCTCCCTCTCCCGCCTATTTCGATTGTTGGCTCCCTTGCTTTTGCTCCACTCTTCTTCCACCACCTCACATCTCTAGACCCCACTTCCCTTCTGCCAAGTGGCGTCTAATGTCCCCTCCTCGGTCCTATGCCATACCACCACATGGCACCCCATTATTCGCCATTTCCCATCATTGTCACATCATGTTCCCCCTTCATGTCAACTCATCCCTGTTCTACCCATTATCTAATCATTCCACCATTACTCGCTCCTGCAATAGCGAACTTGCTCCCTTTAACTGCTAAATTACAATGGTAACCCCATTTTTGCTAATAAAACAAACCCAAAAATCGTTCATTCACCCTCCTTTTGTTGTTCCAAATCATTTGTAGCCAGAACTCGCTCCAACACTCGGTCAACATATAGATTTTATATACAGAACAACCAGTCACCGAAACAACCCGCCACTGTGACTAGTTAACGATTGAACAATCTTTATATGCCCAACCACTAGTTTTCGTTCAATTTTCCTGGGTAAAATCTAAATTCACAGTTCTTTTCTGTCTACTATGGCTCCTAAAGGCAAATCTAAGATTACATAAGAGAACCCTTTCCTTCCCCTTATCATTGATATGGACCATCAACCTCTAGTAGACGAGGAGTACAAAATTAGTGAAACCAGTTGTGAGTTCGACCTTTATGAACTCCACAACTGGTTAAAGCAGAAATTTATAGACCTCAATGATGAATTGGGCCTATGGGATTCCTCCCTACCCTAATTCATTTTCCTTTAGACCTACCACTACCCTGAATTTGTCTCATGGTGCTAATTTCGATTTGTTCCTAGTCAGAGGCCAATTGTGGCCCAAAATAATGACATTCTTTTCACCATTACCTCTGAATCCATCTCCCAGATGCTCCAAATTCAAAACTCTGCACCTCTGAAACCTTTTACAACATATTCCCTCATGGAACTCTACAAGAACCTAACCTTTCCTCACAGAGCAAAGATTTTTGAAACATTTCTCCCTGGGGATGCCCAATTACGAAAGAAGAATCCCCCCTATTCATCCTTCATGTTCCCTGAGATGACTAAACAAATCATCTCCATCGTTTCTTGTTTACTGGGTTATCAATCCAATCAATGGGTTTATGAGGCCACCATAGAGTTTTTATCAGTCTTATCAACATATGAAAAGCCCCCAATTATCTTCAACTATAGTGAGTTTCTAGTACATGCCATCCATGAGCAGTTGTTAAAATTTTCCACATAAGGAACCTTCAAGTATGCATCAGTTTTGGTTTATTTGTTTTTATATCTTCAGGCATACAGATTTCAATTTCCATTATAGAGATTGGATGAACAAGGCAATGCCCAATCTGTAATTGATTGGATTTCCTTGGTGAGGAACCATTAAAATGAGTTTACTTTCACTGACTACGTTGATAAATTTCTATATAAAATTTGTTGCTTATTGAAAAGTGAAATTGAACCTAGGATAGGACCTGAAATAAGAAGGATTTTACACCTTAGTGAGCACATCAAAACATGTGACTGGTACTTGTACCAGAACTGCACAGAGACCAAGGTCTATGGCTGTGAGTTGCCACCTTACAGGTTACCAAAGTTTGTCCCAATGAGAATTTTCTCATTAAATTCTCATTAGAGTACATAAGACAGATGATTAATATGGATGAACTGCATTTTGTGCCAGGAAAGAAGAAATCACAGTTTAAGATAAAAACACGAGTGGGCCCATTCATTTGCAATAGTAGAACAACAACCAAAGAAGCAGATATCCTTCTAAAGCAAATGAATTTCACACTCAGTTTCACCTGGTCCTATGACCCCCTAGGGATTATTTCAAAATTAAGAGTCAAACAAAATACTACTCCCTACTCACACACTCCCAAGCTAGATATTGAGAAGTACATGAACCAAGATCAGTGGCAAGAAAACACCCTACAAGAGGCATAAGAACAAGTAAATTCAACTACTACAGCACAAAATCCTACACAATAGGAGAAGCAAGACAAGAGACCAAGGGAAGAGTTTTCCCCCAAAGTCACAGAAATTCCTCAAAAGGAGTTTCAAATCTACAAGAAAAGGAAGAAGAATACTCCAACAATAGAAGGATACTTTGAAGAGGGAAATGTACAAACAATCGTTTTGACAAGTCCTCATGCTTCAAGGAGGGCAGAGGATATTTTTGTGGGATCTCCATCCTCTTCGGCCTCCCAAGATCTAGTGGACACTTCATAGATAGGAGAATTGGTTCATGACCAAGTTGAACCAAACAATTTTGCTAAGTACAGAGAAATAAAGAAGAAAAATGAACAGCTAAAAGCTACAACATATACATAGTTTTGGAAGTAGACAACCTCTTCACAGCATAGACTACTCTTTGCCTTTGATACAAAGAAAGGGAAAATGTAGATAACCTTCCTACATGCTGAGGTCCCTTTCCCAAAGACTCATGAAGATTATAAGAAATCAATTGTTGCTTCCATTACTGATCAAATT
This sequence comes from Pinus taeda, assembly GCA_000404065.3. Classification (NCBI taxonomy): domain Eukaryota; kingdom Viridiplantae; phylum Streptophyta; class Pinopsida; order Pinales; family Pinaceae; genus Pinus; species Pinus taeda. The sequence goes on along the minus strand of APFE030537374.1, from coordinate 123,388 downwards.
CACCCAATTGATCAAATAGAGTTGCACAAGCAAAGAGGGGACATGTTATACTCCACTTTGACAACTTCAGTAATGGAAACTTCTAGGATGCAAGCCTTTGTAAATAACATCTATTCTTAGCTTAAATTAGAGAAAGTCCCTTCTCTAGCCAAAGATACAAAAATCAAATCATTGGAAGACCTTGTAATCAAACTGGGTCCCAACAATGTGAAAGCAACAAAAGTGATTATCAAAAGGAAAAATGTTGACATTGTAGCACTTAAGAATTAGCTCAAGCTTCCCTCCACATAAGACCCACAAAATAAGGAAGTCAGAGAATTAGAGAAGGAAAAAGAAGATATGTTCAAAATCGTTATTGAACAAAGTGGATAGATAAAAGAAATAGAGGATGAAATGGAGAAATTGTTAAAGGAAAGGGAACAATCCACAAAGTTGGCAACCATTCCACTGAAAACAGTTCCCATTGCATTTACATCAGTAGCAGGGGCATCTACTTCAACAACCATCACTAAGGGGCAATCTACAAATTTTTGAGAGGAACTTATCAAGGCAATGGATGACCTGTAATGAGAGGGTAGGAAATTGAGAAGCTGAAAACTTAGTTAAAGAACCTTCAGGAGCAGAAACTAAAGGTTGACAATATATACTTGGTTGAGCTGTAGAAAATTCAGAAATAAACATAGAATATTGAACAATTGCAAAATGAATCAGCAATGGCACATACATTGGCACAAGCAAAAGAGAGTATATGGGTGGAAACAAATGAGGCCATAATTGAAATATGGTCCTTAATTCAGATTATTTTTTAGCAAGAGGAGTTAATACAAAGGTCCAAAGAGGTAATTGAAGAAGTGAAAGAAGATTTGGGGCAAAAGCGAGGTGAAGCCACTGCTTTGATCAGAATTTTAAATTCAAAGACCAATGAAGAATTGGAAGAATTGGGAATTGCAGATAGGACATAGACCATTTTGGAGGTGAGGAGGGTCCTTACAAAGTGGAAGCTTATGCTTCAATTGGAGAACAAGTGTCACAATATGAAGTCTAGCATTTAGAATTTCCACAGAAACTTTAATCTGCTAAATCAAAAGGGATTGCCAGGTTTGATAGGGATTGGAGAAAGGCTGATCAATTTAGAATATTATCACCAGAAATTATATACTATAACAAGAGATAAGTCAAAATTTTCTACCATCAAAGGAAGTATCATAGGGAAAGCCTTCATGGAAGCTTTAGATTTTAATCTCCTTATCAAACATAAGATAAAGCACTTGTTCATTATCAATCCTAGATTTCAAAAGTATACCAAGATAGATGAAAATTATAGGAAACTAGTCAAATTCTCCACCCCAAGTGAAGACAGATGGGACAAATTGTGCGAGTTACTTGGGTAAAAAAAAATTCACCTTCAACAATAAGGAAACACTTCTTTAGGTTGAGTCATCACCAACAACCCTCGAAGATAGTGCCAGAGCACTACAATAGTTTTATATGCCTATTTTGTTTTACTATTTCTGTAATTATTTTAGGATATTTTGTAAAAAATCTTAATATTTTCACTCAAGATATTTTTGATAATTTTTGTATAAATACTTCACAAATTGAAGTACAAATGTTGGGACTTGTATCAAGAAAGCACATTTTGATGTAAAGTTGTTCACTGAGTTGAAAGTGACCATTTTAATACAGAAGATTGTTCCAGGATTCATGTGTCACGCTAATTGGTGATGTCTTTCCTTTTGTAAACTTGTTATATCTCTGTTTTCATATGTTTTCTTATCTGAATTATTTAAAAGAAGAAGAAGGGTTGAACTTGTTTAATCTGAACTTATTCAATCACACTTTGTCCTGGACTTTAAGTAATTTATATGTTTTCAAACTGAAGTTAAATATATAAATCATATTAAAATTTTCTATGTTGAATGGAATCTGACTCTATTCTTCCATCTCACTCCACAAAGATTCAAAGATCCAAATATCCTGCCTACCTTACCCAGTTTCAATCTTTTCTAATATTTCAGTTTTTGATCACCTTAAGGCTTTGACACCATTTCCCAATGGCCTTTCCTTGTAGTTTCAACCAAGCATTTCAAAAACAAAACTTTGAACCTAATATCTAGCCTAAAATCCCAAAACAACAAATCCAAATCCAATAGAGAGATCCCTCTTTGAACTTAGAAGGGCTAGCTTCTAAGCTTGAAAGTGTTATGTCGTTACCTCTGGGTTTCTTTCACAATGTTAAGAAATAACAGAGTGATAACATGGCCTTTAATTCTCATCACTAAATTATTAGAGTGTAGCAATTGACCAAAAATTAGAGGGCCATGGATCAAAGTTCCTGTAAGAATATGTCAACTAAAGGCGAAGGAATTTGTAGCCAAAATATATATATATATAAGAATCAAGAATCCAAAGAAAGTGGAGTATTTAATGTTGAAATAGGTAACTAGTTTTGATCTTCATAAATATGAAAGGTACTCTTGATTCTTGTATATTGTTAAAGTAAAGAAAAAATATTATTATCATTTTTGTAGCATGGGTTTCATGCTGACAATCAGTTTATTTGTAGGTCAAACACCAATTGAGTGCTTCTAGGGTTTGTCATAGAGTCAAGAAGTCAATTGAGTCACTGTCACATATGAAATACCCCATTTCGAACTTTGTATCACGCACATAAAATTTATATAAGTCAAATTGAGTCATAAAGACCCCCCAAGATCAAGTCGACTTACTAGAGGGGAAGTCGGTCTTCAAGTGACAGGTCAGCCTCATAAGGGCTATTCAACCACCATGGGAAGCCTATATATAAGAGAAAACTTGACCTCATCAAAGAATGTTATGCAATCAACTCACAAAATAGAAGAAAAGATAGATCAATGACTTGAGAAATAGCCTTTTTGAGTCGGAAACCTCCTTTACATCACATAAATGAATAATTATTCGATGATACAAATGACAAGACCTAAGAAATAAGGAATCATCCAAGTTCATTGAAGCAGAAAACAAGTTCAATCACAAGGGAAGAAGGAAGCCTTATAGCCAAGTGAAAAAGGTGGACAACATAAAAGGAGAAAGATTGATATTTCAGGACTACATCTCCCACATGTGCAAAAAATTAGGGCATCATTGCAGTCATCTTTGGAAGACAAAATATGGTGCCAATACAATCAAGTTTGCAAGCCAAAATATTAAGGAAGAGGAAGCACATCAATAAAAGGAGAGAGAAGGTAATCTCAACCATTAATCTACCCACACATGCAAAATTGTAGAAAGTGTAGGCATGTCGAAAAGTGCAGTTTTGAAGCATTGACTGAAATATGTAGTAAGGGCCGAAAATATGAAGTATTGAAGAAGTTTTTACTGACATTGAATTTGTGGAAGAGAAGCTCATCAAAGGAGACATTGACTTGACCTTGGAGGGGTCATTATCAAGGATCTTAGGTCTTGGAATTTTTCATTTGAAGATTCTATAAGAAGGGAAGAATTCTCATGGGTTTTCCTCTCAAGAGGAGAGGTTTTGGCCCTGGCCAGTAGCCCACATTTTGTGTCTTGTTTCATTGATATTCATTGTTTTGGTAGTTGTTTAATGATTAAAGAAAACTATAATAATCAATATAAGAAGTTAACTACAAGTACACCAAGTTAAGTAAAAGAACATCACAAGTAGTTATCAAAGCAAGAGAAATCACCCTAATTTATCTGCCCTTGATTTCTCAACATTTATAAGGTCCAAAATTTTGGAATAATTAATTAAATATTAGAGAATATTTTACTTGGAACATTTCCATTGTGTAATTAGTTAAGATAGAAGTAAATATCTATGGAAAAATCATAAACATGTTATTTTGTGCATGAAAACTATCTCCCTTTGTTGGTAGAAAATAGTAGGAGAGTGGATGCCTAACATCTCTTTCTTCTTCTTTAGTGGTGAAAAAAACAAATTTTGGTTAGGCCATGAGATATGGGAATTTTTTTAGGTGAGCCTTGAAATTTTTGTACTAAGATTGCAACCATAGCCATAGACATCTATAATTATATTTGGGATGAGAAGATGTAGAAAATTAAGATTTGGATAGTGATGAATGATAAGGATGAGATGATGAATGAATATATATTAAATGACTTTAATGGAAAGGTAGGTAACTATAACAGGTGATTTGGTTTTTTTTTCTTTAGTATATTTCATGACATGTCATGTTCTGAGGAATGTGTTTCTTATCTATCCATCATACACGTTTGTATTAATATAATCTAACTCAAATTATGTCTAACACTTGTGTTGAAGTCATTGAATAGGAAGGTGTTGGACAGGAAAGTAGAAAAGAAAATGGTCAACTTCATCACTTTCCCATTCAATGCTTGAACATGTGTGATAGTTAATAGATGTAAATCAAATTCCATAATACTCCCCAATTGTCAACTTAATAGAAATTGTGATTTAAACTACTAAAGAATAAAAATTCATCAAAAATCAGTGTTGCAATACTTAATTAAAAATGTCAATGATAAACAAATAAGGATACTACATCATTCAAATTGAGGGCGGTGGGGGTACAAAGGCTTTACAATGATAAAATATCATGATTTTCACCAAGCTTCACCATATATGAGCTCTTAAAAAAGACATCATATTCCATATGAAATCACATTTTATTTCTCACATAGTCATAGAATTATTGTATTAGACATCCATTAACCTTTTTTCATAATATTCCATATGAAACCATAACCACATGTCCTACTTCCACAACCAATTGTCTAGCTTCGTGTTTTTCCTCAACTATTTGTCCTACTTATATAATTAACTGTCTAGCATCATGGACTATGTCCATGAGATATTTTCATCATTCTTGCAAATTCACGCATTAAGGTGAGATACAATCTACTTCAAAGGATATGTAGGTCGTGTTATCTGGAAAGATGTCTAATATTTCTCTTCTCTTTCACTCATACAACCAACATGGAAATCCCAATAAAATCATACGTTAATTGATGAAGATTAATGCAATTTGGCAAGGGGGTAACTTTACTATTTAGGAAAAAGGGGAGTTGATTCAAGGATACATAATAGTTCAAATTTTTTTTAGCATGTGTCATAGGAAAATGTAGGCATGATGCATCTACATTCGCATATGAACAAACTTTTAATGATCAAAAGGAGACATTACTACTTCCTATAAAGGGAGATACTTTGTACACCTAACAAAGTAAGTATGTCAATTACATCACTGAAAACATAACACATATAATTCTTGACACTGAAAGTAGGACTATGATGATTTTACAAAGGCATCATGTCCACAAATTACGAAACATTGTGATTCTGATTCTTAGTCCTAGTTGAAAAGCACGGATAGGGAACTATAATTTCCTTTAAAAAGCAATCACCAGAGGTTCCTTGATTTTTATCATTGGACCAATGGATCCATGTGATTTCATTCATATTCGATTTTGAAAAACTCCAAAATCAAAGTAGATGATCCTAGTATTTATAACCTGATGATGTCCTTGAACATCAATTTCTTCACCAACTCAAATGAAGTAGAATAAGGGTATTCGTACTTGGGAAACACTACTTTGATAAATATTTCAAAAAAATTGATTTAGTAATGATTGAAAAAGGCTCTCACCATGATTATAATAGTCTCCCATACCAAAAATGATTCCATTCTTAATGTGCATGACCTAGAGATTGGTACAAAAATTATTAATTGAATTTTTTTTTCTAAATTTTTAAAAATGCATTGATAAATATATTACATAAAATATAAATGCCTCTTAAGAAAAGAGATTAATTGGTTGAGACATTTTTATTGTTCCTAAAAGAGAAACTAAATTTATAAAGTTATATACACATGCAAGGTACATGCATTCCAAAAACAAAAGTAAAGAAAAACATCACTTTGAAGTGTTCAAAAATAACTTTAGAAAAGCATGCAAAACACAAAACAGACATCATTCTATTTTAACTTTATATATATATATTATATATATATATATATATATATTTCAATAAGAAAAAACTAATAGTTTTATATATTTATATAAAAGTGTTTACATCAACAAAATTTTTCATATTGCAAAGAAGTACCTATGAGTTTTCAATAAAGTAAAAGGAATAGAAGGCTCAAAACCTACCATTTTTTTACGCTAGAGCTCTCACCTATGGCTAGTCAATCCCTTTCCTCTACAAATAAGAAACAAAATTAAATACAAATCACCACATATATCAACAATATGAAACTGATAAATCAAATACCAAAATATACTACCAAGATGTCCCAAAAAAACACCAAAAGATAAGAGTCACACCCCAAGGAAATCAACAAAAAGGAATTTGGCTAGTAGCTACCAAACCCCCAACAACAAATTCTTCTACAAATAGTCCCTGACTGTGCCTCTACAACTTTTATAGAAAGGGCATTTTCTTGCCCATTTAATTCTTTGAAAATATGTTCTATGTTGATATAATTAAAAGAGTTGTATAGTCTTTTGACCCTTTTCTTCCAATGGCCTAGTGAAGCTATGTCCAAATATTTGTTTCCCTTAATCGATTCAACCACCACTTTAGAGTCTCCAAATATTTGTAAATATTCCAATCCAAGGTATTTTGCAAAAATTAAAACCCCCCATAAAGCAAATATTTCAACTTTAGTATTAGATCCCCCTTCATATCCCCAATGTAGCCTAAAAATATGTAAACGGTCCAAAATTATCATCCCAACGCATCCACAAATAGATGATCTGGAAGTCACATTAAAGTATGCCTTTGGGAATACTCCCATCATCGATAGTGTAGTGAGAATATGGATCTCATAGGCCTTTTTCTAGGCCTCAATTCCAAGAAGTATCCCAAAATCTTAGACATTGTAAACTTGAGGAAAATTTCTCTATTTTCAAAAATTAAATAGTTCCTAGTGTGCCAAATACCCCAAGCGATGTATATAAGAAGAGTGGAAAATGCAAGGCAATGTGAACACCATTCCTTTAAGAAGGATTCCAAATCCCTTCCATTAAAATGGAACTTTAAAAATAAATGTTTAATGTTGTCCTCCCTCTTTCTACAAATTAAGCAAATCTTAGGACCAATAAATCCTCTTTTGCAGAGATTTTCCAAAGTATTGTATTCCTCAAACATAGCCACCAATAGCCACCCATAGAAGATACAATGTATCTATATGCATCTTTAGTAGATATAATTCGTTCTGTCATATTGACATTCCAAGTAAAAGGGTCATCCTCATTATTTTGTTTAACCCCTCCATGTTGTAAATCAAGTATATATCCATTCCATCTTTATATCAGGCATCCAAACAAACCCAAATCACTAGAAGTGAGCCATAATGTGCCTATGTTGCATCTCGTAACCTCTTTTTCAATTTGGTTAATATGTATAAACCCTTGTTTTGGAGAAAGGATATTATTTGTTGTGGCAAGTGATACTTTGTTGTGGAACCAACAAAATCTTCCCCTATCTTAACAGTCACGCCATTTCCAATTTTCTAACAAATATTTCCCATCAATCATCGTTTAACAAAAAGTAGACATCATCAGATCATAGACACATCTCCATTTCCTTGTCTTCCTAACCTCAAAAAGTCCACAACCATAACTTCAAGAATGCATTTATCCTTGAAGATGTCCTACCAAAGACCATCCTCAAACAATGATATCTAGAGTGTTTTCATGGCCAGTGCCCATCCAAACCAAAGAGGATTTTTAGTACCCCAACAACCACCATTCTTAGGTAAAGTTATATCTTCCCACTTAGAAAAATGTATCTTTCTTTTATTAGTTGTTCCACCCAAATAAAATCGGCCATTATAGAAGTTAACTTATAAATAATGGAATGGGGGATTTTAGCTAAATGTAGCCAAAACATTGACATACTCTGAAGTACCGCCTCCACCATTGTATATATTTCTCCAATCATCAATCATTTATTTGTCCAAAAAGTAATTTTACATTCAAATCTCTCCAAAAATCATTGTCAATCCTTAACCATGTATCTATTTGGTTTAAGGAAGAAGCCCAGGTAGAAGAAACCATGTGATAGATGTGAGGCCCAAAAAGAAAAAAATAAATAAATAATCACCTGTAGAATAGCTCCACCCCAAATTCAATAAAAATAGATTTTTCTTCCTATGAATTAATGATGTATCCATGTTGAAACTATTAATGACCTTGTAATACCTTCTCCATTCCACAAGGGCCCCCATCCCAAACAATAAAACATCGTCAACAAAAAATAGGTGGTTGATAGAAAGGTGTCTCATGAGCCTGATACCATAAATATGACCCAAGACTAAGGCTCTCAATAATAATGATGAACAAAAAGGGAGAAAGTGAGAAACTCTTCCTCAATCTTGTAGTCTCTCTAAAAAAAAGGAGGGGACACCATTTATAAGAACAACAAACTAAACAATATTCACACAAACCATGATCCATTACACCATATTATATGAGAGCCCAATCTTAGTGTGAACCAAATGAATAAAACCCTAATTAATGCAGTCATATTCTTTTCTCATATCTAATTTTAGAATCAGGGTACTTAGGTTTTTGGATTTTGTCGAATGTATACACTCCAACACTATAGTAATGGCATCATGGATTTGTCTCCCTTTGAGAAATCCAAACTATTGTAAGGAGATAGAATCTGAAAGTCTATTTTGAGCCTTAGAGAAATAATCCTATAAATCAACTTATATATTGAATTGCACAGAGATATAGGCCTATAGTGTTGAAAAGAGGCGGGCTTCAAAGTTTTTGGAATGGGGGCTATGAAAGTGGAGTTCAGGGATCCTGAAATTCTTTGCTAAAATCTACACTCCACCAACTTTATCGGGTCCTTCCCCATAAGATCAAAGAAGAAAAAGGAATAGCTCCACTATCCAACCATCAGGACTTGGGCTCTTGTATTTTATGAAGGACCCTAATACAAATTCTATTTCCTCCTTACAAGCATTCTTTTCTAATATAACAAAGTATTCAAGAGAGAAAAAAGTAAGATGTGTATCCAGCAAATTATCCCTGGCAGCATAAAACCTGCTAAAATATTATACAACCATTCTTTGTATCCAATCCCATGAAAGCAAGGTGTTTCTTTCATTATATTTCAATTCCCAAATGGTATTCACCTTCCTATTGGTCTTTCAAGGATCCCCTAAACCGATAATTACTTCTTATGATTTTTCTTAAGTTAATATTTTATTGCATTCCTTATTCATCACAAATCAATTATATAGAGGATATCAACAATAAAATAAAATTTCATTAGAATCATGAAGGTACATCCAAACAAGAACACAAGAGTTTTCCTTGGGAAAACCCACATGGGGGAAAAACCTAACAACCTTTTCCTTAGAGAAATTATTCAGTTAAATAAGAGACACACCTAGACATCTAGTCAAACTTGGTTCACTGCATATTAGTCAAGTCATGAGTCTTCCCACTAAACTTGACCTGATTAGGACCACTAAGGCAAAAATTTAGCCTGCTCCTGTATCCAATAAATTTGATCATGTACCTCTGGTAAGCCTCAAATAATTCAGTTTGTCATAAAGATAATAATCTTGGTCTGCCTTAGCTCAATATGCCTCATAATCATCTTCTTTGCTTGCCTTAGATCCATCTTCTTCTTACCTCAAATTTGATTTCTTGTTTTTCCATAAAAGTCCAAGTTGCTTTATTTTTGGAGGAGATCGAATGACACAAATATATAGTGATTATGTTGGACGAATGGGTGCCTCTATGACTAGGGTCAACTTGATTAGGAGGAAGGCCGACTTGGCTTATTTAGATCCAAAAAAGCTATTTTTCAAAATTCAATTTTTCTTTCTTGAAAAGGGACATGAATAACATGCCTTATAATTATTCTTTTGACAATATCATGAAGAAAATGCTTTAGAAATGTATCAAGAGCTAAAATATTAATTATGAAGATCGACCATAACTACAAAATTAAACACTCCATCTTAGCTAGGGAGGTATTCATAATTACTATCTAGATGTTCTCATTTTAAAAATATTCTCTAAGAAAAGTTTATAACAAATCCAATTACCATAATCTGGTCAACAATTGTGACACATGGTAAAACAAGTTACCATAATCTGGTAACCAACTGTAACACATGACAAATCAACATCAACCAATTACCATAATCTAGTCAAATAACATTGACACATGGTAAATCAACAACATCAATAAGTTACCATAATTCAGGTGAATACATCTAACTTATGGTATGTTGTCATCATAATCTTGGTCGATACTCCTAACACATGGTACATCATTTAGCATCAACTAGTCATGATAATTCTGGTTTATCTGACACATGGTATACAAACTAGTATTGATTCGCCATCATTTAAGTTAATATCTTTGACACATGGTGAATCTCCAAAGGACGTACTCTATCTAAGTAATTTAGGGCCTGATGCTAAACAAGCCTAATGCTTTAGGACCATTCTTCCTAATTCAGCTCAACATGCTTGAAATAAGAAGAATGATTGTCCTTTATTGAACCATTCTCCCTAATTTGGGTCAATATACTTGACATAGGGAGAATGTCAATCCAAACTACTATCTCATCAGCACTCCCTCTCACTGAGAGAGGCATTACCAATAAGTCCTAGCTTTTCCATGAAGTATATAAACTTTTCTCTTGAAAGAGACTTTGTAAGAATATTAATTATCTTCCGATCAGTAGACACATACTGGAGCTTCACTGCTTCCTTCTGCACCATGTCACAGATGAAGTGGTATTATATCTAGGTGCACTTCGACCTATCATCATTGTTCTCACCTACACCTGATCAAGACAGTCCTCCTAGTAGCCTTTGAGGCCATACTACTTCTCAACTTTCCAATGCAACTGCAATATACTCAACCTCTATAATATTGAGTGCGACATATTTCTTCTTCCTACTCATCCAAGAAATCATAACAGAGCCTGAGCTGAATGTTGGGTTGTGTTATATTCTTTCCACGACTAACCTACGTAGTGAATTGGGGGGTTAGAGGGGGGGCGGAGCCCCACCTTCGTTGCGCCGATTGCACAACGGGGTGGTCATGGGGGGGCAGCAGCCCCCCTTATTTGGGGGGTTGGAGGGGGGCGAGTAGCCCCCCTCTATGGGGTCTGGGGCAGCACCCTGGGAAAAAAAATTTTGGACCCTATATTAGGTTGGGCGAACCTACCTATGGTTTTCGATCCATGGTTTTGGACGTGATGGTTTTCGGTCCATGGTATTGGATGCTTCAGCATGTATAAATATGTATTTTAACATTGAAAGGAATATAATGAAAAATCAAGCTGGTAGTCCCAGTTTTGGGATCCAGTGGGAAATCATGTGTATATGTGTTTTATGTGTTATGCTCTCGCATTTTTATTTTTCTTGTGATTTAGAATTCGTATGCAGGTAATTTCTGTATGGGGTTAAAACCTACACTGAACAAATATCCTAATGAAATATTTCTCTCTTGATGTTGGGCGTGGAATCCCCCCAAGGCACGTTTTGGGGCTTAAAGCCCAATTTTGAAAAAGTCTATTGTAAAGACTCCATGATTTGTCGGCCCAGAGCATGAAGTCATAATAGAGTCATAAGGTTGTCTGCCCTTTTTTTTGTAATATAATGTCAGCTTGGAAGATCTACCCATGGTTCGCGGATCATGGGACTGTATAAATACAACGAGGCCCTAAGTGTAGAAAAAGGCTAATAAGATAGAATCATGATGAGTCTAAGGGATTGATTCGAAGTGTAAGTTGTGTCTTTGGGGCGTACAGTAGGAGAAGGCTCTGCAGTTGAGTGTGCAAATACCTAGTAGTCTGCAGCTGAGTGTACAGGGCAAGTCGAGTCTATAACCATTGGAAGCATTAATAAAGAGAAGTTATATCATATTTCTGTGTATATTTTCCTATTTTATGTATTATTGGGTATGAATTGCAAGTTTATTGTTTATTTGTTGTGCGGGCCGATATGAATGTGCTGTATAAATAAATATAACATAAGGCATCCATTTACGTGAAGATAATTAACCAATGTAAGAAGATAAGTAAGATCTCAGGTGTGACTTAGGGAAATAGTGTAGAGCACTGCTCCAGCAGCATGGAAGCCCCACAACCCTTGGTTAGGGTTGTGCGAAGGTGAATATATCAGGGCGCGAAGGCCAGGGAAGTGTGCATAGGGACTAGCAGTTGGACCGAATCAACCCCTCAGACATCTCAAGGGTGTAGAAACCTAGTTCCAGCACCCCCCCATACTACTTCGGGCGAGACCTCAGTCTGTGCTCCGTGGACTGTTTCCGAAAGGGCCAGTAGTACAGGGATTTGTTTGGCTAATTAACTCTGAACCTAGGTCAGGCCCCAACAAGCCAACAAATGGTTCTGTTTCCGGGACTAGGATCTGCATAGAGATGTTTGATGTCGTATCACTAAGAAAGGAATTGATGATTGGTTGGATAGGAATATTCACGAGTTTGCAGCGCAGGAGAATAGGAATCTGCGACTATCAAAAGAAGAGTGGTTAGACTTCTACTTATACACAGAGATCTACAAAATCTTCTTCACAACTTTCTCTACTGAGCTATACAAGTGGGTAGCGAAGCTAGCAGATAGTTAAGGAAGGTGCAAGCTCGACAAACCTATTGTGTGGACTCCATAATTGGTGCGTAGATTGGAAGCATCAGAGGATAATATTGCACGCGTTGTTGACCACTGGCTTGATCGAATTATAGGAGGATTCATCACTGAGTTCGCGGTAGGTACTTCAATCATCTATAGCGAGGCAGAACAACGCTTCCTCAAAGGACCACGAGGTAAGTATGTTAAGTCTTTGAACACTTGGATTAAAATGCTACTGTGTGAAAAGTGGGTTATTTGAATAAATTGACGTTTGGGGCTATGCGAAGTGGGATAATTTATAGAAATGAAGTGTAGAACTAGAAAATAGCTCCTTGATTTCACCTCCGAGAGGGGACGAGGAAGAACTCGTGAAGGTCTCACCAAGAAGTGCAATCAATTTGATAAGGCAAAGGATTTTGTGCATACCACCCCCACCCACACCACCACCAGTTTCACCATCTTCACCCCCATCTTCATCCATACCACCTCTGCCACCACCGCAAACTAATATGGCAAGCGCGATAAAGTTGCCAGTGTTCAAGGGAGTAGGAAATGAAGATCTGGACCAATTTTGATTCATGATAAAGGTTATATGGGAAGAAAAGGGAGTCACGGATGACAATATAAAGAAGGAAACATTGGTCAATGCTCTACAGGATCACGCGCTAACCTGGTACATTAAGCATTCTAATGACAATCCAAATGCGGGGATCGTAGAAATCCAAACTGCGTTGAATAGGGAATTTAGCAAGCCGAAGTCAGAGGCGGAGTCAATAATTGGGTTCAAGGAGATCACGATGCTACCAGGCGAGACCCCTTGAGAGTTGGATCAGAGACTGAAGTGCGCAATTTTCGAAGCTAACATGACTTTGACAGATGGACAACACTGCGAGTGGTTTGTAGCATAGTTAACGCCACATCTAAGGAACACACTATCACAAAAGAGGCTAACAACTTAGGCCAAGGCCTTGGAGATAGCAATGAGACTGAACGAGACCCTGATACAGGATCCCAACCTGGGAGTTCAGCAGATTCACTCACAGTTGAAAAACTTGTGCCTTGAGATGCAGAGTTTGAAACAAGACAGGACAGCTCGCCCAGAAGTGTGTGACAAGGTATGGTGTGTTAAATGTAAGGGTCAGGGTCATGACAAGGACCACTTCCCAGTGTTCGCAAATTACCTTGCGGGAGGAGGGCCAATGCCATTGAGACTAGAGGCATAGGCAGGACCTAATGTGGTGTCAACATTATGGTGTGCAATCTGTTAAATAGGGGGAAAGCATGCTACAGAAAACTACCATATGTTGCATAAGTACACAAGAATTCGCAACAACTGTTCTATAATTTTTGTAGGTCAATGGGACATGATGAGCGCACATGCAGAAGTTATGAGTTGATGATGGATAGGACTCCCACCTACAGAGTTCAGGCCGAAATGTGGCCGCTTGAACAGAACTCAGGGATGGCAGGAACTAGATTTCAGGGGCATGGGCGAGGTCGAGGTGGAGGAGGACCTAGAAGAGGTCGCGGACAATTGATATATTACAATTGCGGAGGGCCAGGGCATTATGCTCGGGGTTGTATGAATCCGATGCATCCATCATGCTTGTATTGTACATTGTTTGATCACGAGATGGAGGATTGTCCGACACTAATCACGTAGCTGCACAATAAAGGAGCACTCCAACCTCCCCCAACTCAGAACTTGCAAATGATGAGGTCTGAGCCACGCGAGGAAGACCCTAATGTGAATATTGTGCTCCGAAGTCAAATTACGATAGGGGATGACAAAGGTAAGCAGCCTGAAGAGAGTACTTGGGTTCGCAAGGCTCCGATGAAAGAACCAGAGTTTGATTTGGAGTGTGCTAAGGAAACCTTGATGGAAGCTAAGAAGAGCTTCACTGATGCCTCCACTTCAGGAAGCAAAGACAAACCAGAGTTGGAAATGGACCCATCGATGCTCACAACGTTCCTAGAAACATGCATGAAGCTACTGCGTGACAACAAGGCTGTAAAGGGGCTGCAGGAACCCATAAATAGATGTGTTGGGACAGCGACAGGAGAACCGCGCGTAGTCTGGAAGCTCAGAAATCACACGACAAGGAGGGGATGTGAGATGATATTGACCGCACAGATAGGGGAATATGAGATGGATCAAGTAATTCTGGACCTAGGAGCGGGTGCGAATGTTCTGCCGAAGCAAACATGGGAGCACATGAGAAGGCCTACGCTGTAATGGTCTCCTATACAACTACAAATGGTGAACCAAAAAAAGATCCTACCTATGGGAAGATTGCAGGGAATCATAGTGGATATCGAAGGACCAAGTGCGCTAACAGACTTCGAAGTGATAGAGATTATTGATGACAACAATCCCTACCCTGCACTATTAGTAAAATATTGGGCCATTGACATGAATGGGGTGATAAATATGAATAAGCACAAGATGATTTTTGAGAAAAAGTATCTGCGTGTAGTTGTACCTTTGGACCTTGCAGAAGGACTATGCTACATGGAGGCAGTTCATGACTATGAAAGCGACGATGACTTGGATTGCATCTACAAGATAACCACGTGAGAGAAAGACTGGGTAAATCCAGCTATAGACAGACGAATCTCATGGGAGCATGAAAGCTCCTGCACATCGGATTCGGATGAGGAGATAAAACGATGGCAGAACCGGTTACATGAGGTAACCACGCTAAACTATAACATCATGATGAGATCACTGCACTACGTATCAATGGAGGTAAGGGATTTGCCTACATATGATGGGTTAAGTGAGGTAGATGACTTCCTGAATAGATTTGAAAGAGAGGTGCCAGAACAACAATGTTTCGAAGCTTTGAAATGGGTACTACATGCTACGCCCGCAAGGTGGTGGGATACCCACCAAGAAAGCTTCGGGGACTGGCGCGAATGCAGGAAAACGATGCACATATGGTTTGGGAAACCTCAGATGCGATTCATAGACAAAAATGCCACAAGGAGAGATCCACGTGTGCACCTTTCCATATGGGTGTAAGCATATGTTACAAAACCTGCTTGGAGGCATACAAACTCTAGGTTAAGAAACACGACCAGTAAGCATGTGCGGGCGAGGTAATTGCGCGAATGACCTCTCAAGTTGGAACAACAGAGTATGGAAAGAGTAGGTGGGCAGAAACTTATCCATGCAGAAGCCTTTGACAAAGTATGTGAAGCGTTGAACAAGGTACACTATGCGCAATGAACTGATTGGGACTTGCGCATACCAGTGGTTCTATGGGCTTATAGAACCATGTGCAAGAAACTGACGGCGCAAGCGCCTTCGAGGCTGGAGGATGGAGCGAATGCTGTAATCCCCATAGAGTGTAAAATACCTAGTTCACGCATAGCAGAACTAGCAGATACGATGGTTTGTGAAACCTTTGAAGAAGGGGTAGCGCAGTTGAACAAAGAAGAACACTTGGGACCTGGCGAAGGAATCTGACAGGATGACCTTAGGCTCCAAGAACTTATGAAAGAAAGGGTGTGATTAAGGGATAAAAACACTCTGGTAGAAGTGGAAGTCAAGAAGCTTGAGGATGAGATAAAGGCGGATTTTCTCACTAAGAAGACCTGGGTGATAAAACAGGGTGCACATGATTACCTTGACGAATTTGGGGACTACCGCCGAGAGCTAATTAGCCTGATGCCTTAGATCGGGTCGCATATTACTAAACGGTGCACAATATAAGATAAAGTGCACGACATAGACAATAACAATAAAAGGTGGGTATTTTTCAGGAAAAGTGATGGGTGACGGGATGAAACCCTATACAGGTGGCATGGACACTTGACTAGACTAGCTCGGGAGCTGCGTGATGTTGGAGCTACGTACAGAAGCAAAGTGTCACAACGTCCGTGACCGTGCAAGGGGGGTTCTGCTGCTACGCGGGTTCGCTGGAAAGTGACCGTTGGAGTCACTATTCATGATGAGAAGCCCGACTTGAGACCAGAGGGAGTGGGCAGCAGGCATTTAAGATACACTTTATGGAAAAGATTTAGGAAAATCTACTGCCAAGGGAGCATTAATGAACTGGATTTGGGGGGAATGGTTGAATTCAAATTCAATAGGCGCTATAAATTACAAAGGGCTGCCCAACAAACAATACTTGGTCATTTGAAAATTGAGCTATTGTATGCCCCATGTATTTTGAGTTGAGATCTGTTTTCCCTGTGCCAAGCATTGATTGAGTCCCTAATTACATGATTGAAATATTTCTGGACCAGCAAGATGGCAGCGTCACAAGAAGTTAGGGAAATCGCAGAGATGACCGCTGAAGAGGCCACGCAGGCCCTAACTGTGGGGGATGCCCCTGAAGGCACCAAGATTCTGGCAGAAATCCCTATATCACTCCGCACGCTGAGGCTGAAGAAAGACAAACAAACAATGATTCTTGTACCTATGTCCCCTCGAAACCTGTTACACACCAGGTTAACGATGGAGGAGAAAAGTAAAGTAGTTAACTTGGAAACCGACGAGGAGGAGGAAGACCTAGAGGACCTTATAATTGAAGAAGACAAGGATGAAGGCATAGAGGAAGAAACTGAGCCTGCACACCCTCCAACAAAGCTGCCCGCCTATATCCCCCTGTGGAAGGGGAAGGAAAAAGTGCCCAGGGATCTTGACGAGGTAGCCGAGAAGACGCGCGAGGGCCAGAAGTCGCCTTCTCATGGGTAGCAGAAAGAGATGGAGATAGAGGAAGAAGAGGGCGGTGCAGACCCTTAAATAGCGTCAACACTACTAAAGCGCCAGTGCCCGAGTGAGCAGACAGGGCCACACAAGAAGGTGAAAGCCTCCAAGTTGTTGATCAACCCGATCACCCTTACTAAGGGTGATCTACATGACATAGGCGAAACAGTGTGCGACGTCACCACAGAGGCCCTCCATAATTTCATGGAGGAGAATCAGATTGTGTTGGGGGGCTTCAAAGCGTAGCTTCAGGAGTTGCAGGCGTGCACTCCTTAGGATGGTACCCTTTCGACCAGCCTCGCAGTAGGGACAACTGTATCAAAGCAGATGCTGCGCTCGGACAACAAACACAATAGTGCTGCTAGAAGGGGAACTAGTTACAACAAATGAGCCTGAGAGGCCTATGATTAGCGCACAGAAAGGTATTGGGATCAACATGGCTACACTCGCGCGGGAGACACTATATGTTCTGCAGGATGGGATTACTAAAGAACTACGGGCTAGGGAGAGCCATGCATTGCAAGTGTTGAGCGAGCAAAAGATCAACATGGAGCAGTTGAGCTTGCAATGCGATGAAGTGGTGTCACAATAGGCAAATGGAAAAGGTACTGGAAGAAGCCTGTCAAATGGTCCCTGAGCTAGCCATCCCAGCAGACGCACCAACACAGGCGCGCATCCACAGACTAGCAGCAGGGGTGCGCGAGGCACGAAAAGAAATGACTAAGGTTTAGCTAGAGCTAAACCTTCAGATAACAAAGTTGCGGTTGAAGGCATAGTCGTCCACCCCTCCAGGGGTAAGAGAACATCACATCAGTGCTATTACATCGAGGATGGAAGAGATCATCAGTGCAGTAAGGGACTGCACCAGAATGTTAGAGGAGTCATTTGAGGTCCTCACTAATCTGCAGGAGGACCCTAACATCTAGCACTTAGAGACAGAGGTGCATGAGCTCCAGCAAAAATACAACAACATCAAAGGGACTGCGCAGATGGTGGCCCTCACTCAGAGGCTTGCGTGAATGCAACAGGCCAAAGTGCTGAAAGAGAAAGTGGACACCGCACGACACTGAGAAGCAGTCTTGAAGGCGCATGTTCAGCCTTGGATCGACGAGGTCTTCATCATAACATCGAGAATTGAAGGCAAGCTTACACAAATGTAGGGGATGTAGGAATAGGTCTAGGGAAGTAGTTTCGACATCGCGGTCTCAGAACAAACAGGAGATTCCGCAGGTAGCCACTCAGTGCACTGCTGACCTTGCAACGATTCGAGTAGAGTTGGAGGGACTCCGTATGAAGATCTTTACATCAATAGAGTGACTCAAGGGCGAGTCACGATGTTTGTGTTGGGGGACTGCTAGGTGTGGAATCCCCCCCAAGGCATGTTTTGGGGCTTAAAGCCCAAGTTTTGACCAAGTGCATTGTAAAGACTCCACGATTTGTGGGCGCAGAGCGCGAAGTCATAATAGAGTCACAAGGTTGTTCGCCCTTGCTTTTGTAATATAATGTCGGCTTGGAAGATCTACCCATGGTTCGTGGACCATGGGATTGTATAAATAGAGCGAGGATTTAAGTGTAGAAAACAACTAATAAGATAGAAGCATGATGAGTCTAAGGGATTGAGTCGAAGTGTAAGTTGTGTCTTTGTGGCATAGAGTAGGAGAAGAATCTACAACTGAATGCGTAGAGACCTAGTAGTCTGCAGCTCAGTGCGTAGACCCCTGCAGCTGAGGGCACAGGGCAGGTCGAGTCTGTAACCATTGGAAGCATTAATAAAGAGAAGTTATATCATATTTCTATGTGTCTTTTCCTATTTTATGTATTATTTGGTATGAATGCAAGTTTACTATTTATTTGTTGTGCAGACTCATATGAATGTGTTGTATAAATAAATATAACATAAGGCATCCATTTATGTGAAGATAATTAACTGGTGTAAGAAGATAAGTAATATCTCAGGTGTGACTTAGGGAAATAGTGCAAAGCGTTGCTCTAGCAGCGTGGAAGCCCCACAGTGCCTAGTTAGGGTTGCGCGAAGGTGAATATATCAGGCCACGAAGGCCAGGGAAGTGCGCGAAGCAACCTGCGCACAGGGACTAACAGTTTGATCGAATCAACCCCTCAGACATCTCAAGGGTGTGGAAACTTGGTTCCAGCACCCCCCCATACTAATTCAGGTGAGACCTCAGTTCGCGCTCCGCGGACTATTGCCGAAAGGGCTAGTAGTACAGGGATTTGTTTAGTTATTTAACTCTGAACCTGGGTCAAGCCCCAACAAGCCAACACTTGAACTCTATGCTCAATCTGAATTTGTGAATTCTTGTAGTTGAAATTCACTATTTGAGACATATCTCAAACCATAACTGGATGTACCATGATCAACTGTACCATGTTGGTACTTCAATACATGTTGATTTGCATGTCTTGGCTTAAACATAAACCAATAACTTCATGTCTGCTCCTTTTGTTATGGATACAAATATTTTTGCCACAGTTACTCCCTTTGACACACAAGCCCTTATGTTTTTGTTAGAAATGAATAATGTAATAATAAGATCAACCAAGGCTCGTCAAATATCCATCAATCCAAGAATACCAAGCCCAATGTGTTTTCCTTTGATCATATAGAGCCTTATTAAATAATAAGACTTCTTCTCATGTTCTTACCAGTACTGAGGTAGCTTTATGTACACTTCCTCTTCCTGAATTACTTCATTGAGATAAACAATCTCTGCATCCACCTAATGCAATTTTCAAAACAATGATATGATAATAACACAGAAGTGTACCTAACAACTGGAGCAAACATCTTGTCATGATCCTCTCCCTCTATCTCGGAGAACCTTCTATTCTCAACTCTCACTTTGTACTTGTCTATGTTGCCATCTCTTCCACACTAGATCATGTAGATGCATTTGGAAGTCACTATTGACTTCCCTATGTCACAATAAAGGTATACTATTAGCTCCCTCTAAGCTCAAATATTATTTAGCACAATATCTCTCTATACACATCACTGATTCTGGGAAATTTCTCTTGCCATACACTTTTCTTCGTTCTTCCACTATCTGTTGCTAGAGTCAAGGAAACATTTATTATGTACTTATAATCCTCACTAGGATGAAATTAAAGAAAAATTACAACCAACCAAAGCATATAATGATAAGAGACTAACTAATAGTAAAATAAGAATAGTAATAAAGGAAGAGATATATAAGATACTTATCTTTTGAAGATTGTAGTGAATTTTAGCTCCCTCTTAATCTTAACCATTTTGCATCCATCTTACAAATTCATCATCTATCTCATCCTCATGATGTTATTCCTTCCTTGCAAGAGCTAGGGTTTCTTCTTTCAGTGGAAATGTTAATCCATATCTAGGGTTTTATCTAGAAAACCTAGGATATCCAAAACTTCTAATTTCTAAACCTTATATTTTAAAAATCAATTTTTATATCTTTTGAAAGTGAAAATTCTCTTTTCCATATCAAAATGTCCAAAAACTATAGATTCCCAATCCCTCAGCAAATAATAATGATAGTAGACTAAGAGAATGTGTCAAGATTAGGGATATTTCAATGAGATGAGATATCCACATCATACTTGGTTATTACTTCAATGATATTCTCACAACTCAACTAAACATCAGTTTTGACCTTTTCCAACTCAATAACTTCTCAGGACATGTCAAGTTTTGCAGAATACTCATCTTTATTGCGAGTACTTTTGATTCCAAACTTGAACAAGGACTCAACCTTTTGTTCATTCCATCATAGTTTGTTTTCTCCAAGTGAATATATCTTAATGACAATGATATTTTTCCTAATTTTGGATCTTGACTATATATATTCTAGGACAGGGCATTAGGAAAATTTCCTCAATTGCAATTATTCAAAATCATTCTTCTATCTTATCTAGATTATTTGTCTTCAGAAATTAATTACGACAAATAACAAATAAAATCACTACTATAATTTTCACTAATAATAACGAAAACTGAGAAAAGAAATGCACACACAAAATTTAGACACCAATATTTTGGACAATAGTCCCTAGAAAAAACCTAAAAGGAAAGCCAGTGTAATAGATGATGATTTTATTATTATTCTTCAAAAAAAATATGTGATTAAAAAATAGAACTGCTTGTCGTAACCTAGAAAAGCTATGATAAATATTATTCTCCAACTACCAACACATAAAAACACTTGGAAGGAAATGAACCTATCCCTGCAAGATAATTCGACCTTCCTGAGATAATTCAACCTCTCTCTACAAGTGCATATGACCCACACATGCAGCCTTGGCTGAAAAAACATTCAGCCCACACATCCTCTAGAAAACTTGGCCTCCTCCAACAACTAACTTGACCTAACCTCTCAACATTCCTTATAAGAAATTGACTTCAGAAATTACCTCTTTCTCCCACACTTGTGAATGCAAATATTGCCTCCAAAAACCCTTGTGCACCAAAAATAATCTTGGCCTCCTGTATAAAAATCAAACTGGAAAATATCTCCCTCTAAATCTTAGAAACTAGAATAAGTTAATGAAGAAATTCTCTCCATAAATCTTTTACTCAACCACTATTGATTCATCAATGCTTGGTGTCCTCCACGCTATCATTGTGCCCTTTCTCTCACTGTAAATCATTGTGTCTCCAAATGGCCTATCAAATTGCTATTATAATCTCTCGTTAATGAATATATGGTTGTGATCTAACTCCATTTGATGGCTAAGATCATCTTAACCCCATCTCATGAATTTCCTAGAAGTCACTAGAGAAAATCGATTATGTCTCACTTAATCTGATTAATTAACTACTTTTCGTAAGTTAGACATAGGAAAATAATTATAAACTACCTAATTAATCTAATTAAGACATTTTACTTAGAAAATTTTTATGGGTCTAGGAGATAATTATCCTCTTAGGTTCCTTAGCCTCATAGGAAATCTCTATTTACCTAGAATACATTTGCAATCATAAAGTGGATGAATTCTATTGAACTAATCTGTAGATATTTATGGAGGTTGTGGTGGATTAAAAAGTCAAGAATACTAACTACATTCAATATTGCCTATAAATTATTGACGAATACATGGATAACACGGGGACCTTGTACAATACTCACTATGCGGTTTGAGCATTTCCCTTACCTTCTATTTTGTCTTTGATGTAGACTCCAGTTGTTGGAGCACACACAATTTGTAGATGGCACCAATCTACACCATTTCCTTAAGAAGACGAGGAGTCAAAGAGAAACTGTAGAGAAATTAGAGTATTTGAATTGCTTTCTCTATTACAACTTGAGAGACTCTGAATATATTCTTGGAGATGGAAGTTATCCCCATGGCATGATCAATTGTTGTAGTTCTTCCCTCTAGACATTCACATAGAATATTTGTTGATTTGGGGTAGCATCAGATTTTCTCTAGCCATGAAAATTAGTGGAGAGGCTAAATCACGTGAGATCTCCAAGACTAGAAATGGTTTGGGAAAAATATAACTAGTTTAGAAAATATTAAAATAATTAATATTTTTAATGGAGTCCCTAAGTCTAAACTTAGGGAAAATAAAATATTAATGTGAATTAATATAAAATTGAGTAAGAATGGTCCAAAGGTCATGGATCAAGCCAGATCTAATATTAGTTGTTGATTATGGACTTAATCTCAGTCCTTGATGGACCAATGAGAAAAGTATAAGAAGAGGATTGAGGGTCAGTTGGAGGATACACTGAGGGAGACTAGTCAGTTCAATTTCTGGAGTAACGTTAGTTGAGAAATTCGAACTAGTAGTTCGAGAGAAGAAAGAGGCAGTGAGTACAGAGCAGAGAGTCACGATCAGCAACAAAAGACCAGCACAGTGGTAGGAGAGGCAGACGCAGGGCCTTTCAGGAAGATGCTGAGGCAGCAGAAGACTGCACAGTCATTAAAGGGCTTGATGCAGAGAGGCCCAAGGTTGACGCAGATAAGCAGGGGCTGACGCAAAGTGTCTAGGAACCATGCAGAGGTCAGCCAGGCTGACATTGGGACTGAGAGAAGTGCTAGAGAATTTTTCTCTCTGTTGGGTAAGTCAGTTTGGCACCTGATTGTACTAAAGACTTGTTGAATAATAAAATCCTCCCTTGCTGCACCGATTTTCCCACACTGGGTTTTTCTGGGGATTGTTGTCCAAAATATCTGTGTCGATGTGTTGATTCTTGTGCATGTGTCGATTTCTGTATTATGGTGTTATATTTGCAACAAAATTTATTTTAATGTTTATTGAAGGAATTTCTAAATAACTTACTGAAAATAAGTAGGAAAAGTAAATCAGATGCTGCAGTGATAGAATTTTCACATGGTATTAGAGGGAGTAAAATGAGATAGGAAGGGAAAACTAGTTATGGGTCGAGACCATGATGTAGAGGCATCCGCATTAGGGGAATCGCGCAGATTTTCAGAAAATTGCACAAGAGATTTTGATTTCTCCATGATGGTTTCTAGGATGGAAGAAGAAATGGCTTGTATAACTAGTTATGCATCATCAAAAGTATGGTATATAGACAGTGGAGCCTCTTGGCATATAACGGGAATCAGGAAATATTTCTCAAAGTATCGAGAAGAAAATATGAACTTTCGAATCACCATGGGGAACAAGGCAAAGTGTACTCCAGTAGGGAAGGGTATCATAGTTTTTCAAACAAAAACGGGAGAACGGTTTCGCACTACAGATGTGTTGCATGTACCAGGATTGGGGATGAACATACTTTCTGTGTCACAACTTCATGTAAAGGGATATGAAATCTACTTCATCAAGGAGAAGGTATACGTCAAACGCTCGAGTTGGAAAAATAAAGTGCAGATCGAGATCAAAAGTAATAGGCTGTACAAATTACAACTAGAATCACCAATGGCACTAATATGAAGTGATGGAGACAAGGACTTGAACAAACTATGGCACAGAAGAATTGGTCATTTGTACCATGGGGCTCTAAGAATTCTCAAGACCACTATAACAGGAGTTTTGGATCTTAGTACGGAATGAGATGATGTATGCAAAGGATGTCCTCTAGGAAAGTATGCCAAGGCAACATTTCCTAGGAGTAAACATAAGGCCAAGAGTGTACTGGGA
This sequence comes from Pinus taeda, assembly GCA_000404065.3. NCBI lineage: Eukaryota > Viridiplantae > Streptophyta > Pinopsida > Pinales > Pinaceae > Pinus > Pinus taeda. The sequence continues at coordinate 98,940 of APFE030537374.1, read as the reverse complement.
TTGATACACTTAGATATCTGTGGACCTATGTCCACCAAAGCTCTTAGTGGTGTTGAGTATTTCCTTTCCTTCATTGATGACCACTCAAAGAAAACTTGAATTTATTTTCTGAAAACCAATGATGAGGTTTTATGTTGATTCAAAGAGTTCAAGGCTCTGGTGGAGAATCTGACTGGGAAGAAAATAAAATTTTTGCACTCAGATAATGGAGGAGAGTATGTCGATAAGAACTTCATTGATTTTGTGCTAAGGAGGGCATCAAATGAGAGTGAACAACTCCACACACTCCGAAGTAGAATGGAGTAGCAGAAAGGAAGAACTGGACTATTCTAGAAGCAGCTAGGGCCATGATGTATGATTAGGATATGCCAAAATTCCTGTGGACAAAAGCATGCAACACAACAGTCTATTTTCAGAACAAGATTCCTCATCATGCATTGGGAAAGATTACTCCAGAGAAAGTTTTCACAGGGAAGACGCCTGAAGTCAGTTATTTTAGGATATTTGGGAGTTTAGCATATCGTTGCATACTCGAGGAAAAGAGGAAAAAGCTAGATCAAACTACGGAAAAGGGATATCTACTGGCATATAGCGAGAATGCTAAGGCATACAAAATCTATCTTCAAAGGAGTAGGAAGGTAGTGGTTCGACGAGATGTAAAACCATGGAGGACAGGGATTTCAGAAAATCTCATGAGATGCCTTCTGAGGAGCAGTCAAAAGAAGAGTCGTTGGTTAAACCTCTTCAACCAATAGAAGTAAATAATTCTTCCTCAGATCAGGAAGATTCACAGGATGAGGAGGATCTAACAGAGGCACCTATTGGAAGAGGAAGAACTAGTAGGGAACTTCGTCAGATTCTATGAGATGCAGAGGATTGTAGAAATTCCCACTATAGATCACCTGATAATGCAATATACTAAAGAAAAATACTTGATCTACTTCTACAACCAATTTAGCAGAAGATTAATCGAATATGAGCAAAATTAATTGAACACATATAACTGATAAGAAGAAATCACTCACACATAACACATAAGAAATAACCAGGGGAAAGCCTCAGCCTAAAACCCCAGCTCTATATTATCATACAAGTGGAAATATAACATGGATTATAAAAAGAATCAGCTCACAAGCTATCATGCTCTCTCTGCAATCCCTCTGCTGCTCATAGACAGTCAAAGGCCTCTCTCAAACCTTCTCCTCTACCCTCCAAGCCTCCTATTTCTTTGCGCAATTTTCCGTAGGGTCCAGTGTAGCCACTTGTGTGAAATGGCCTCTTCACATACTCACTAACCTCTGATCCAACTGCGCAATCCTGAAGGAGATGAATCCTTCTACATGGATGAGTTTCCTTTATAGGAAAAATCCATCCAATTGATAGTACATTGTCCCTCCTCTGATCTCAACTAGGTCTCTGTTTGAACTGACATGCATGAGTTATTCATGAGAGAATATTCAGTTATTTGAAGTGCAGCAGTTATATGCAAGCATGCATTAACTAACTGAACTCACATTAATTTAAGCAAACTATTTAAATCAATATAACTAGACTTGACTCAGTTAACTGAGCCAACTAATTACCACTCAAATTAGAGCTCATCCTTATCTCTTTAAATGATGGATAAATTCCTCAATTAATAGAGAAATTGTTGCATGTCCTCATAAGTAATTAACTCATGGTGAATTAATTAATTTATTTTCAAACAGTTGTTAAGTTCAAATTCGAATTTTACTTCCTATTTTAGTCTAAGGACTGACTGAAATTGGAATCCATCCTGAACTGCTAAAAATAGCAATGCTATTTTTAGCACTTCGATTTTTCATTCCCTATTGCTCAATCCACACTGGTACCCAAATTGCTATTTATAGCAGTGCTATTTTTAGCACTTCTATTTTTAGCATTTCTTGTTGCCACTTTCAACACTCCCTCTCAACAAGAAAGGCATTCAACTCGAACCCGATCCTGAACCTTTGGAATGTTCTACATGCAACACTTCTACCAAGTGTGGTTGCTCCAACAACTCTAGAAACAAAAAAAACTCCCAATTGACCTCTCTGTTGGGCTAGAAACATACTCTAATGCTGAAGCTCTACCTGCTGCTAACAAGTGCTCCCTCTCTGACCTTTGAGTTGCTGCAACACTACATGCATCTCGCACTATTGCACACCTCTCTGTGCCATCCTGCACTGATGCAACACTCTTGTGCCTCTCGCATTGTTGCAGCCTGCTAGCTCTACACTGTCTTGGGACTCCTGCATTGTAGCTCTCTATGCCGCTCCATCTGCATCTGTCTCTACCCAATCAGCCAGTCCTGCTACTCCTCATTGGGGCTCCTATAGCAAAAGTCGAATCAAAGAGGTTGGGTACCTCAAGAATCCTGCCCCTATTCCAGCCTACTTAGGACACTCACTCCACATAGCCCCACCTCCTACCTAGAGGTATGGATGCATGTGATCCCTCTGCCCATCTGGCTCGATGTTCCCCCTACTGGAGGTCTCTGTATGAGTATATGTCTCTACTCGATCTCCTCTAAGCTTCTCTAGTTGTCGCTGTGCCACAACCTCCTGAAGCCGCTTCACCAATTGTGGCTCCTCCATAATCGTCTGAGACTTCTTCTAGCGCTGCATGTTGAGAGGTAATGTACTCTCCCTCTCAACCAAAGAAGTTTCCATCAGTTGCCTTGCTCCTCAAGATTTTGCATGCATCTTGAACCTCAAGAGCATACAGGTTCTTGAACTGTGAACCCATCTGCTTCACCTGTCTAGTGATGATGTGTCTAAGGAAAACCTTTCCCTTACTAAAGACTACATCATAGCCTTTGTCTTCCAGCATCATGATCGACACCAAATTTCTCTTCAGTCCTGGTACATACTTCAAATCGGTCAAGGTAATGTGAGCTCCATGCTCCCTCTGAAAAATAACCCTGCCTACACCTGAGACATTATACTTTTCATCATTACCCATCACTATGAGTATCTGGAGATCTTTCTCCTCCAAAGTACTCAACAAACTCTTGTCATCGGTCATGTGGATAGAAGCTCCACTATCAAGAAACCAACCGCTTCCCACCATGGATGAAACCATGCATGCGAATAGTGTGAAATCCAACTCGAACTGTGAGGCTAGTGCCTCACCTTCTGATCCTTCCACGAATCCCTTCTTGGATTTCCTTAGTGGACAATTTGTAGCAAAATGGCCCACCTCATGACAACGAAAGCATCACACTTTCGATTTTTCAAACTTCTTCCAACCTTGGGAAGAACTGGATTGGCAAAGAGAATCCTTCTCCTTCCCCTTCTTCGCCTTACTCGCTAAGGAGTAGTTTTCTTTGTCCTTCATGGATGAAGAACCATCTCTGGTGCTTCTTCTTATCTCCTCCTGGATCAAATCTGACCAAAGTCATTCCCAATATGGTGGTTTCTCTCTTCCATTAACCGAGTCTTGGTAGCTATGCCAACTCTTAGGAAGACCGAGGAGTGCAAGACTCACCATGTCATCATCAGCTGTCGCGATCCCTACACTTCCAAGATCATCCCTGCATGTGGTGAGCTTGTTCAGATACGTATAGATCGTGTCACCCTTTTCACACTTGATCTTCTGAAGCTTCTCTTTCAGTGCCAGCTTCCTCTAATCACTGCTATTCCGATATAGATCTTTCAATGTTTTCCAATTGAAAACGTTGTCTCCTTCTCATGGAGACTACTAGACTATGTGATCTTGAACTCCCTCTAGAAGGATTCTCCTTGCTCTAGCCACACATTTCTTGCATTCTACCAATTCAGCAGCACCAATTAGCTTGGGCACTTCTTGATCAATGAAGTCCTTTAGACCATTATCCTCTAGTACTGCTTCCATGAGATCCTTCCAGGCTATATAATTTGAACTGCCATCAAGGGCATATTCGAGTCTTAAACCATTGAATGCCATAGGTGAAATAGAGATGTGATAAGAACTCGATTTCTATATTCAGGAATCACAAACTTCAAACTTCTCCCTTATTGTATACTGTTCTTCCTTGATCACCTTTGCTCTGATACCATGTAGAAATTCCCACTGTAGTTCACCTTATAATGCAATATACTAAAGCAAAATTGTTGATCTACATCTACAATAAATTTAACGGAATCTTAATCGAATATGAGCAAGATCAATTGAACACATAGAACTGATAAGAAGAAATCAATCAGACATAACACAGAAGAAATAACCAGGGGAAAGCCTCAGCTTAAAACCCCAACTCTGTATTATCATATAAGTGGAAATATAGTCTGGATTACAAAAAGAATTAGCTCACAAGCTATCATGCTCTCTTTGCAATCCCTTTGCTGCTCATAGATAGTCAAAGGCCTCTCTCAAACCTTCTACTCTGCCCTCCAAGCCTCCTATTTCTTTGCACAATTTTCCTTGGGGTCCAGTGCAGCCACTTGTATGAATTGGCCTCTTCACACACTCACTAACCTCTGATCCAACTGCGCAATCCTGAAGGAGATGAATCCTTCTACATGGATGAGTTTCCTTTATAGTAAAAATACATCCAACTGATAATACATTGTCCCTCCTCTGATCTCAACTGGGTCTCTGTCTGAACTGACATGCACGAGTTATTCATGAGAGAATATTCAGTTATCTGAAGTGCAACAGTTATATGCATGCATGCATTAACTAACTGAACTCACATTAATTTAAACAAACTATTTAAATCAATCTAACCGGACTTGACTTAGTTAACTGAGACAACTAATTACTACTCAAATTAGAACTCATCCTTATCTCTTTAACTGATGGATAAATTCCTCAATTAATAGAGAAACTATTGCATGTCCTCACATAGACTTCATGTTTGATTTTTCACAACTAATTAACTCATGGTGAATTAATTAATTTATTTTCAAACAACTGTTAAGTTAAAATTCGAATTTTACTTCCTATTCTAGTCCAGGGATTGACTAAAATTGGATTCCATCCTGAACTGCTAAAAATAGCAATGTTATTTTTAGCACTTCCATTTTTCATTCCCTGCTTCTCAATCCAGCACTGGTACCCAAACTACTATTTATAGCAGTGCTATTTTTAGCACTTCTATTTTTAGCATTTCTTGTTGCCATTTTCAACAAGGACTTCATCAGCGTGCCAAGAAATGATAAGAGGGAGCGAAAACAACCAGATAGATATCAGGCATTAGTAGCTCAAGATGGGGAGCCTACTAGTTTCCAAGAGGCAGCTCAACATTAGGTTTGGCAAGATGTGATGGTAGAGGAGTACAACTCCATAATGGTGAACGATGTCTGGGAGGTAGTGCCAAGGCCTCAAGACAGATTAGTAGTAGGTTCGAGATAGATCTACAAGATCGAATACGGTGCAGACGGAAGTGTTGAGAAATGAAAGGCTAGGTTTGTGGCTAAGGGGTATGCTCAAAAGGAAGGAATTGACTATGAGGAGACCTTCGCCCCAGTAGCCAGGTATACATATATTAGGACCACGATATCTCTTGCATCTCACATGGGATGGGAGATTCATCAGATGTATGTCAAAATGAATTTTCTGAATGAGGTAATAGAAGGAGGGGTATATAATGAACAACCAGAGGGCTTTGAGACACATGAGAAGAAGTCTCATGTATTCAGATTGAAGAAAGCCTTGTATGGGCTGAAACAGGCACCTAGAGCATGGTATGGTCGAATCGATGGCTACTTGCAGAAGATGGGATTTGTCAAGAGTGACGCGGATCCAAATCTCTACTATCTCATTATAGAGAATGAGTCGCTAATCTTAGTATTGTATGTGGATGATCTCTTTCTGACAGGATCATCCAGGCTCATTGTGGACTGCAGGAAGAATCTATCCACAAAATTCGATATGAAGGATTTGGGGCTAATGCATTACTTCCTAGGGTTGGAAGTTTAGCAGCAGAAGGGAGAGATCTTCCTTGGGCGAGGGTGGTATGCTACAGAAATATTGAAAATATTCAAGATGGAGGAATGTAGACCCATGGCTACTCCAATGATCACCAACTGGAAGAAGATTGTGCATTAGAAGACAAGGATGTTGATCCCACCCTATACATGAAGCTCATCGGGTCCTTGATGTATTTGGTCAATACCAGACCAAACATTTGCTACGCTGTCAACACCCTTAGTCAATTCATGGTGGAACTGAATAGGGTGCACTAGGCAACAACCAAACACGTTCTCAGGTATTTATAGGGAGCAGTCGATTATGGAATCTTGTACACTAGGGGTAAGGATATCAGATTTAGTGGATTTACTTATGTAGATTGGGCAGGAAGTTCAATGGATCAGAAAAGTTCCTCTGGGTATTGTTTTAACATTGGATTAGGAATGACTTCCTGGTGTAGTAGGAAACATAAGTCGTGGCTCTAAGCTCATCTGAGGCAGAATATATGGCGGCGAGCACATCTTCGTGTGAGGCCATATGGCTTAGAAAAATTCTTGTGAATCTATTCAGAAGGAAAATGGAGGCAACCAAGATCATGTGTGATAATCAGAGTTTCATCAAGCTCTTTGAGAATTCAGTGTTTCATGATCGGTCAAAGCATATTGATATCCGATGTCACTTTGTCAGAGATTGTGTCCAACAAGGAGCTGTACAATTGAGTTGCACTCCTACAGGAGAATAGGTGGCAGACATCCTCACCAAGGCCCTTGGAAGGATAAATTTTGATTAATTCATGGAAAACATGGGGATGATAAAGAACCCGTTTCAGTAGAAGAAATGGGGGTGATAGTAGCACAGATGTAGAGGGAGTTGCAATACAAATGCAGTGTTGGGAGAAAAGGACCAACAGTAGCATAGATGCAGAAGGAGCTATCGTATAGATGCAGTTGTGGAAGTAGCAGAGCCATGGGAATTAGTACAGTATGTAACAATGCAGAGGATGTTGGGCATGGAGGCTTAGCATCAGCACAGGGATCGATGTTGGATGATCAGGGTGATACTTAGCCAGGAGTATAACTAGATCATAATCCTTACTAAGAGGGATTTTTTTATTTGGGGTATCATCGAATGTGATCTAGCCACGAAAATTGGTGGATAGGCTAAAGAACATGAGATCTCCAAGACCCAGAAATGGTTTGGGCAGAATCTAACTAGTTTGGAAAATATTAAAATAATTAATATTTTTAATGGAGTCACTAAGTCTAAACTTAGGGAAAATAAAATATTAATTTGAATTAATATAAAACTAAGTTAAAATGGTCCAAAAGTCATGAATCAAGCTAGATCTAATCTTAGTTGTTGATTAGGGACTTAATCACGGTCATTGATGGACCAACGAGAAAAGTATAAGAAGAGACTTGAGGATCAGTTGGAGGATACACTGAGGGAGACCAGTTAATTCGATTTCTGGATTGGGGTTAGCTGAGAAATTAAAATTAGTGGTCTAGAGAGAAGCGAGAGGCAGCAAGTACAAAGCAGAGAGTCAAGATCAGTAAAAGAAGAACAACGCAAAGGTAGGAGAGGCAGACGCAGGGCCTTTCAGGCAGATGCTGAGGCAGTAAGAGACTGCGCAGTCACTAAAGGGCCTGCGTGGGTGACGCAGAGAGGCCCAAGGTTGAGGAAAACAAGGAGGGGTTGACACAGAGTGTTTGGGAGCTATGCAAAGGTCAGCTAGGCTGATGCTAGGATTGGGAGAAGTACTGGAGAATTTTTCTCTCTGTTGGGTAAGTTAGTTTGGCACCTGGTTGTACTAAAGAATTGTTGAATAATAAAATCCTCACTTGCTGCACCGATTTTTCCACATTGGGTTTTTTCCGAAGAATGTTGTCCAAAATATCTGTGTCGATATGTTGATTCTTGTGCATGTTTTTGTTTCTATATTATGGTGTGATATCTGCAACATAATTTATTTTAATGTTTATTGAAGGAATTTCATAAATAACTTATTGAAAATAAGTAGGAAAAGTAAATTAGATGTTGCAGTGATAGAATTTTCACAATATTCAGCAAAAACAACATTTTCTGGTAAGTAATTCTATGGAATTCAGGAAGTAATTCAATCAATATATAAATAGTTTTGACCTCTATAATCTTGACTCTGTTCTCTCTGGAAGGAGAAAATATGGCCATCACAATCTCCAAATATTAAGTATTGCATGAGGGAAGGCTTCCTCTAACAACAGTTGAAGGAGTCCTTCAATTATATCATTGTTCACATTCACAACAAGTTATTGTAATATCTTCTTCCCACTACTTGAAACAATCTCAGTTGTTGAGAAATGTTACTAGTTTCGGTCTTCATAATTGTTGTACTCATTTCATATGTATCCTATGTAACAAACAAGAAAAGAAAATTAAATGTTATTATTATCCAAGCATGGGGTTCATGCTCATTATTAATGGCTTCTTGGTAAAAGCATGTTCTTCATGCTTCTAGGTTTTGTTAGGTCCTAGGATTTATTGTCTTGACTCAAAGGAGTCAACGTAATGTTTATAAGACCCTTCTAGGAAAACATATATTTGTAAAAATAATTATTTTTAGTCTAGATAGTCTTAGAAGTTCCAAAGTACAAGTCGGCCTTGGGAACATCAAGTCATCCCTGAGAACATGAAGTCAGCCTAAAGGACGAAATTTGACCCCTTGAGAAGGCTATATAACAAAGAAATTCAATCTCATTAGTGATACACTCACTCAACAAGTTCGATCTATCAAGGAAGAGTTCAATCTGAAGCTGGGAGAAGTAAAAAAGAAGCGTGAAGGTCTACGATAAGGAAGAAGGATGAAATTTCTTGTTTTTGGGCTATATCTCTCTCACAAGTGGAAAGATCTAGGGTTTCTAGAGTTGTAGAAAGACATTGAAATTTCATGTTTGAATTGCAGTAGGACAAAGTGCAGAATCTTACAGTTGGAAGGGAGAAAACCCTATATTGACCTTGTTGAGCTTAGGAAAGTTGTCTTTCTCTAGGAAGGTCTCTAAAGAAGTCTATATTAGGGTTTCCATAGAAGCTACAGAGGCTGAAATTCCAGGGTCAAAGTTGTAGGAAAAGTTGTAGTATTGAAGCTAGCAAGTGGAAGTTGTAGTGTTGAAGCTGGTTGATGCATAATCAAGGAAGGACTTGAAGAGGGCTTGACTTTGTACTTGGAGTAGGACTTGGTATAGGGTTTGGGTCTTTGTATCTCATTTGAAGCAGATTCTAAGAAGATAAGAGTTTTCAGGTTTTTCCCTTGGAGGGGTTATGCCCTAGATGAAAGCCTAATATCTGTGTCTCCTATTATTGTTAGTATTGTTCTTGATATTGTTTGATGAGAATATCTAACTAAAGAAGATAAAAACTATTCACAAACAAATATCAAGGTCAAGGAAAATAAGAAGTAATAAGTTGCCACCTTCCATTTTCCAACATGGAATCAGAGCTAAGGTAAACAAGGAAGGTAGTTGGAAGGACACTAGAAGGAATTGATTGTCAAGGGGAAGGAAAAAGGAAACTCTCAAGGAAGTCCAGGTCTAGATCAAGCTCTCAAAAAAGGAATACTTGAGAAGGGTACTTCAAGAAAGGTGTTGATCACTCTTAGGAAGAAAGCATCTTTGAAGGAAGCATCAAATATACTATCATTCGTCAATATTGGAAACTGTTGTTGGAGGAAGTCTCTTCAAATATATTGAAGGCATCAAGAAGGTTGAAGACATCATCAAGAAGAATCTTGGTTATCAAGTAAGTATCATATTGTTACATAATTTCTGAATCTACAGGTCATATGGGTCTTTCTACAAGGAGAGCAATAATATCGTTGGGACATCAAACTATTTAGCATGGAAGAAAAAAAATGACTTGATACTCACAGGACAAGAAATAATGGAATATGTTACTAGGTAAATCATTGAACCAAGAAGGGACAAGACAGAAGAACTAGAAAAGTACAATAAAGGGGAAGTAAGGGCTCAAAGGATCATGATTGAATCAATTAAGTATTCTCTAGCTCCATTTGTTGCAAACATTAAGACTTCCAAGACTATGTATGACAAGCTAGTGAATTTGTACTTTGTAAGTGTTGAGCCCCAGTATCACAACAAGAATGTTAAGACTCCCAACACTACCAACTTTAATTATCATCCCAAGGTAATTCATACAAAATTAGAGGTGATAGTCCTAGATGCACAGTAGGTCAAGCTCTACTCATGTCACCTCTAGTCAATGAATCAAATCTAGGCATACATAGACCACTCCTTTTACTAGCTATCAAAAAGAACTTGCATGAAAAGACGAAAGTACACTCTAATTGTAGGGAGGTAAACATTATCCTATTTGCAAAAATTAAAGTTTCATTCATCAAATGTAAATACTAACTACGATTGTAGGCAGGTAAAAGATTGTACTAACTGTATAGATGAAATATGCTAGTCTACCTGCAGATGCAAACCAAGATTCTACTTACGAAATGTAAACCATTATTGTAGGGTTCTAGATTCAGAAAATTAGAAAATTAATTCTTACAATACAGGGAGTGAAATTCAGGAGCAAAATTTACCAATTAAATTCACTATACATACCTGACTTTTTCTTTGATGTCGATCTCAGGCTGTCGTCTCTCTGAATTCTCTCTTGTTGCCAAATGACCAAAACCTCCCTGCCAAATTGAGCATGACCTCAGTACCTAGCTCCAGATTCAAAATTGCAACACTCTATCCCCCATGCCCAAAAGCATCAAGAACAATTGTTCAAATCTCCAGTTCTAAATTCCAATCTTCATTTCAAAATTTAAATCTTCCTCCCCCCACTCTTTCTTCTAGTTCTCTTCTTACTTGTATAAGTATTGTTCCTAGGTGGTTGCCGCCTTCTTCCACCGCTGTTAGGCCCCTATACTACTAGTGTAACCCTTATTGTTATTAGTACAACCCACTTATTATATTGATGTACCCACTTAGTGCCCATATTGTTACTATTGTACCCCATATAAGCCCACTAATGTTACTATTGTGGCTTCATATTATTATTGTTAGGTCGGCTGGGTTATATGTGACTCCTTAGACTCCTATATATAGAAAGGAGGTTATGTCATTTGAATCATCGAAGAATTGTTCATTTATGTAATG
>APFE030537374.1:58118-87879 GCA_000404065.3 Pinus taeda | reverse complement strand
GCCATGGGAATTAGTACAGTATGTAACAATGCAGAGGATGTTGGGCATGGAGGCTTAGCATCAGCACAGGGATCGATGTTGGATGATCAGGGTGATACTTAGCCAGGAGTATAACTAGATCATAATCCTTACTAAGAGGGATTTTTTTATTTGGGGTATCATCGAATGTGATCTAGCCACGAAAATTGGTGGATAGGCTAAAGAACATGAGATCTCCAAGACCCAGAAATGGTTTGGGCAGAATCTAACTAGTTTGGAAAATATTAAAATAATTAATATTTTTAATGGAGTCACTAAGTCTAAACTTAGGGAAAATAAAATATTAATTTGAATTAATATAAAACTAAGTTAAAATGGTCCAAAAGTCATGAATCAAGCTAGATCTAATCTTAGTTGTTGATTAGGGACTTAATCACGGTCATTGATGGACCAACGAGAAAAGTATAAGAAGAGACTTGAGGATCAGTTGGAGGATACACTGAGGGAGACCAGTTAATTCGATTTCTGGATTGGGGTTAGCTGAGAAATTAAAATTAGTGGTCTAGAGAGAAGCGAGAGGCAGCAAGTACAAAGCAGAGAGTCAAGATCAGTAAAAGAAGAACAACGCAAAGGTAGGAGAGGCAGACGCAGGGCCTTTCAGGCAGATGCTGAGGCAGTAAGAGACTGCGCAGTCACTAAAGGGCCTGCGTGGGTGACGCAGAGAGGCCCAAGGTTGAGGAAAACAAGGAGGGGTTGACACAGAGTGTTTGGGAGCTATGCAAAGGTCAGCTAGGCTGATGCTAGGATTGGGAGAAGTACTGGAGAATTTTTCTCTCTGTTGGGTAAGTTAGTTTGGCACCTGGTTGTACTAAAGAATTGTTGAATAATAAAATCCTCACTTGCTGCACCGATTTTTCCACATTGGGTTTTTTCCGAAGAATGTTGTCCAAAATATCTGTGTCGATATGTTGATTCTTGTGCATGTTTTTGTTTCTATATTATGGTGTGATATCTGCAACATAATTTATTTTAATGTTTATTGAAGGAATTTCATAAATAACTTATTGAAAATAAGTAGGAAAAGTAAATTAGATGTTGCAGTGATAGAATTTTCACAATATTCAGCAAAAACAACATTTTCTGGTAAGTAATTCTATGGAATTCAGGAAGTAATTCAATCAATATATAAATAGTTTTGACCTCTATAATCTTGACTCTGTTCTCTCTGGAAGGAGAAAATATGGCCATCACAATCTCCAAATATTAAGTATTGCATGAGGGAAGGCTTCCTCTAACAACAGTTGAAGGAGTCCTTCAATTATATCATTGTTCACATTCACAACAAGTTATTGTAATATCTTCTTCCCACTACTTGAAACAATCTCAGTTGTTGAGAAATGTTACTAGTTTCGGTCTTCATAATTGTTGTACTCATTTCATATGTATCCTATGTAACAAACAAGAAAAGAAAATTAAATGTTATTATTATCCAAGCATGGGGTTCATGCTCATTATTAATGGCTTCTTGGTAAAAGCATGTTCTTCATGCTTCTAGGTTTTGTTAGGTCCTAGGATTTATTGTCTTGACTCAAAGGAGTCAACGTAATGTTTATAAGACCCTTCTAGGAAAACATATATTTGTAAAAATAATTATTTTTAGTCTAGATAGTCTTAGAAGTTCCAAAGTACAAGTCGGCCTTGGGAACATCAAGTCATCCCTGAGAACATGAAGTCAGCCTAAAGGACGAAATTTGACCCCTTGAGAAGGCTATATAACAAAGAAATTCAATCTCATTAGTGATACACTCACTCAACAAGTTCGATCTATCAAGGAAGAGTTCAATCTGAAGCTGGGAGAAGTAAAAAAGAAGCGTGAAGGTCTACGATAAGGAAGAAGGATGAAATTTCTTGTTTTTGGGCTATATCTCTCTCACAAGTGGAAAGATCTAGGGTTTCTAGAGTTGTAGAAAGACATTGAAATTTCATGTTTGAATTGCAGTAGGACAAAGTGCAGAATCTTACAGTTGGAAGGGAGAAAACCCTATATTGACCTTGTTGAGCTTAGGAAAGTTGTCTTTCTCTAGGAAGGTCTCTAAAGAAGTCTATATTAGGGTTTCCATAGAAGCTACAGAGGCTGAAATTCCAGGGTCAAAGTTGTAGGAAAAGTTGTAGTATTGAAGCTAGCAAGTGGAAGTTGTAGTGTTGAAGCTGGTTGATGCATAATCAAGGAAGGACTTGAAGAGGGCTTGACTTTGTACTTGGAGTAGGACTTGGTATAGGGTTTGGGTCTTTGTATCTCATTTGAAGCAGATTCTAAGAAGATAAGAGTTTTCAGGTTTTTCCCTTGGAGGGGTTATGCCCTAGATGAAAGCCTAATATCTGTGTCTCCTATTATTGTTAGTATTGTTCTTGATATTGTTTGATGAGAATATCTAACTAAAGAAGATAAAAACTATTCACAAACAAATATCAAGGTCAAGGAAAATAAGAAGTAATAAGTTGCCACCTTCCATTTTCCAACATGGAATCAGAGCTAAGGTAAACAAGGAAGGTAGTTGGAAGGACACTAGAAGGAATTGATTGTCAAGGGGAAGGAAAAAGGAAACTCTCAAGGAAGTCCAGGTCTAGATCAAGCTCTCAAAAAAGGAATACTTGAGAAGGGTACTTCAAGAAAGGTGTTGATCACTCTTAGGAAGAAAGCATCTTTGAAGGAAGCATCAAATATACTATCATTCGTCAATATTGGAAACTGTTGTTGGAGGAAGTCTCTTCAAATATATTGAAGGCATCAAGAAGGTTGAAGACATCATCAAGAAGAATCTTGGTTATCAAGTAAGTATCATATTGTTACATAATTTCTGAATCTACAGGTCATATGGGTCTTTCTACAAGGAGAGCAATAATATCGTTGGGACATCAAACTATTTAGCATGGAAGAAAAAAAATGACTTGATACTCACAGGACAAGAAATAATGGAATATGTTACTAGGTAAATCATTGAACCAAGAAGGGACAAGACAGAAGAACTAGAAAAGTACAATAAAGGGGAAGTAAGGGCTCAAAGGATCATGATTGAATCAATTAAGTATTCTCTAGCTCCATTTGTTGCAAACATTAAGACTTCCAAGACTATGTATGACAAGCTAGTGAATTTGTACTTTGTAAGTGTTGAGCCCCAGTATCACAACAAGAATGTTAAGACTCCCAACACTACCAACTTTAATTATCATCCCAAGGTAATTCATACAAAATTAGAGGTGATAGTCCTAGATGCACAGTAGGTCAAGCTCTACTCATGTCACCTCTAGTCAATGAATCAAATCTAGGCATACATAGACCACTCCTTTTACTAGCTATCAAAAAGAACTTGCATGAAAAGACGAAAGTACACTCTAATTGTAGGGAGGTAAACATTATCCTATTTGCAAAAATTAAAGTTTCATTCATCAAATGTAAATACTAACTACGATTGTAGGCAGGTAAAAGATTGTACTAACTGTATAGATGAAATATGCTAGTCTACCTGCAGATGCAAACCAAGATTCTACTTACGAAATGTAAACCATTATTGTAGGGTTCTAGATTCAGAAAATTAGAAAATTAATTCTTACAATACAGGGAGTGAAATTCAGGAGCAAAATTTACCAATTAAATTCACTATACATACCTGACTTTTTCTTTGATGTCGATCTCAGGCTGTCGTCTCTCTGAATTCTCTCTTGTTGCCAAATGACCAAAACCTCCCTGCCAAATTGAGCATGACCTCAGTACCTAGCTCCAGATTCAAAATTGCAACACTCTATCCCCCATGCCCAAAAGCATCAAGAACAATTGTTCAAATCTCCAGTTCTAAATTCCAATCTTCATTTCAAAATTTAAATCTTCCTCCCCCCACTCTTTCTTCTAGTTCTCTTCTTACTTGTATAAGTATTGTTCCTAGGTGGTTGCCGCCTTCTTCCACGCTCTCGACAGATTTGATTTAGAGATTCATAAGGTTACATGTTGCTAGAAGGCGAGGTACGCAGATTTAATAGGTGTAGATATTAATATGTTTGAAATGTTTAATGGATAACTTACTTTTAAATTTTTAATTATATATTAATGTGTGGTGTTGTGGTGTGTGTGTGTTGTGTGTTTTTCTTTATGTTAATTATCAAATTAATTTTATAAATATTAATATTATTTTAAATAAAGGTGAATATTTAATATATATTGTTTATATTATTAACTGATAACTTTTAAATATTAATGGTGATCATAGGAGGATGGAAAGTATTAATTTTTATTTATTAATATTATACTTATGAAAATATTTATTATGTATTTTGAGTGTCAAATTTTAGGTAATATATCCCTTCTTAATCATTTTAGGTACTCAACCCCTTTATTATTTATTTAAACAATTATTTAATAATTATATGTTGACGGTGCTGGCCCTACAAACATGTCAGGGGATCTCCCCGGTAAGAAGTCCCAATTAGACCTCAGACCATTTGGTGTAGGAGTCCTCACAGTGGGTCGTATGGTAATTCCTTGACCGCGATTTCACACAGAGGAAAGTAAGATAACTCTGTTGGTAGTGAGGGTGTGACATATGAAATGAGCTAAGGAAGGTGCATGAGAGGTTCTCACACATGGGGTTTGAGATGAGTGCTCCCCTTGGAAACCTGTGATAGCATGGAGTTAAGAAGGGAACACACGAGCAAAGATACATCACAACATGGAAGGCAAGTTCGCTAGCAATCCAAAGTGATGGTTAAACCAACAACACATTTCAGAAAGATTCATACACACATACACAGAAAGCTATACATGTGTGCGTAAGCAAACAGATACATATATCATTTAGGGTAAACCAGATAGCATAGAATACAATACAACATATGCATGAAATTTGTTGGCTCTTGTCATATGAAGGAGTGTAAGTTCCAGTCATACAATACATCCATGTCCAACCACTAGTTTCGATAGCGGAATGTTACAACCACAACCGCTTGCTCCTCCAAAGAGATGTACTAGCTCTGCGTAATGGAGAAGCCAAGGCTCATTACAATACTATCCAATCTCTCTCTAAGATAGTCCTATTGGAAGCTTGGCTGACCAAAAGCCTTTACAATGTGTTGGCTTAGTGGGTCTTGACCTAGGTTTAAAGTTAGTTTTTCCAAAAAAAATCCCTACAATACTCGCCCTTTCAGCATCAATCTGCAGAGCACGGACTGAAGTCTCACCAGAAGCAGTATGGGGGGATGCTAGAACCAATTTTCTACACCCATAGATTAGTGTGATGTCGTTTTATGCTCTAAAAATACCTTCACGCAAATCGATAAGCCCTTAGGGCTTATCGATTTAACTACCCTTAATCAGCTTCTATACATTTGTGAATGTTCACGACGGTCTTTTGCAGACCCTAAACAGGTGAATCAATCACTTACACACCTTTGTGATTACTCTTAATCCCAAATTTACACAGATCGGTTTAAGTGTTCGATAACTTTAACATGCAACAAGATATTATTTGTGTAAACAATTACTATTACTTGCGTTCATATTACAATATAAATCATGTAATGTCGCACATCAATACATTATTAATTCATAAACCCATCATTCATCATAACATAATAGCACAGTCATTCATAACAAAAGTAAGTAGACAAACACATGAATTTCTGGAATAATCTCTTTATTAATACTTTAGTTTTGCTTACGGACTCAAGACTTCCCTACACACTCAGTTGTAGGGGTTTGCTCACTCAGTTGCGGACTCTACTCTAGGCCTTTGTGCACACAGCTACAGAGCCTCTCTTCTACTCTAATACTTCTTTGCATTTCTGCCTACTTACCCATTACATTCATCTTCATCATCGACATTATGCCTTAAACTCTCTAAGACTCTCCTACTTATACAATCCCATGGTCCGTAGACCATGGGTAGATCTATAAAAGCTGACACATCTTACATAAAAGAAGGGAAAAACCCTTTATGACACTTTACTATCTATATGCTCCGTGATCACAACTTGCAGAGACTTTACATCTATACAACAAAACTTGGGCTTTTTGCCACAAAATTGACCCTAGGGGACCCTGTCCCAACAAGCCCCCAACAAAAATATTGTGACTCACCCTCATGTCACTCTACTAGGATGGAGATTTTATTGTGGAGACCTCCCAACTCTACTTGTACCACTACTACCTCAGTCGCGCTTTGTGTGGCTTCCTCTTTGATCTGCTCCACTAGTTGGTCTGTTGCTGGTCTTGCACTGTGTTCCCCGATTTTATGTTGCATTCTCTGTTGGCTAGCCAACTTCTCCTTAATGTTGGTGGAGATAACGTAGGTCTCATCCAGCCAAGGCCCCAATCTGGCCTTGAGGACTACCTCTTTCCTCTGCAATGCTTCCACCTGTTCAAGCAACTGTTTTGCCTCATGCAGCTTGGCCCATCGTTGTGCTATAGCGACGGTGCACACCATCGCTCTCGCTTCATCATACCGTTGCTGTAATTCATGGAACTCTGTGTTTAACCTCTGTTGGTTAGGATATTCTTACAGAGCCGTGACTACCTTCATGGATTGCTCAAAGAGCGCAGTGCAATCCACCACTGCAACATCCAGTGTTGCGACTCCATCCTTCAAAGTGGTTGCGCGTTGTTCTCTGACCTCTCACGAAGTTGAAGGTTGTGACTTCAACTCTAACTTTGTGATTTTCAGGTTTAGTTCAAACTGAACCTTGGCGACTTCCATCTTCACGTCACGCACACTTGCAACCAACTTCTATATCTTTTCCTCCAACGACGCTTCCTTTGGGATATGCAGCTCAGGGACTGTTCTACATGCCTCGGCTACCACAGCTACAGGTTGGTCGTTTTGCACCTGAACTTTCATTTGGGCCTCTAGTGCTACTGATTTCTCCATGAACATTTGTTTGTTGTTGACTTTGTACTTGCTGATCAGGCTCAACACGCGCTGCTCTCTAGCCCTAACTTTTACTATCACACCTGCTTGCGGTGTGTGAAGAAACTCGTTAGGGAGTGCGGCCAAGTTGAGGCTAATATTATTCAAAGTGATGACAATAGCCTTGTCAGCGGCTGCCTTCGCGCTCAAAGCTCCATCAAGCAGCACGACTTCCGGAAGATCTAATGACCGAACCACCTTTGTTGCTTGAGTGGTCTCCGGTGCCAAACTAGTTGATGCCGTGCTACTATATCCTGCACCTACCTCGATTCTTGTTGTTTATATATGTAGCTCATGCAAACCCATTTGGATGATGCTCAATGCCTAATTTTTCTGTTTCTCAAACTATTGCAGCAGTTCTGCTATTGTATCCCACACCTTGTCTCCAATTTCATCCAAGTTGCCATCTGTCAAAGTAATTGTATCTAGCGACGACTTGGTGGATTTCATATTCTTTGATAGTCCTTCCTTTTCTTACTCCCTGAACCACTTTACTTAGAGGGAAGTTCTTTCCTACTTCTCACTGCCACCCTGCTCTGACCGCTCTTCCTCCTCTGTTTGGGGTGAAGGATACTTCTAACTTCTTTCAGAGCCACGCTCTTCCTACTCTGCCTATTCCTTCGTGGCACGCTCCGCTTCTACTCAAGCCTTTTCCTTGGCCTCTTTATTCCTCCTCTCATCCAACTGTTGAACCTTCTACTTGGTTGCTTTCTTTTTCTTCTTCCCCATGGCATTACTAGTCCCTGTGGCCAGGTCAGAAGGATAATGCCACTCTGTTGGCCAACGCTTGATGACCTCTTCAATAGTGGCATCCATAGTAAGGTATGGTAGGTCGAACCATTTCTACTCAGGGTCCTTTCGTGCCTAGATGTAGACATGGTGGAAGTCTGATTTGAACTCCGCATACCCCGAAAGTTGCTCAAAAATGGTTGGTGACAACCACGGCTTCTAGTTGATGGTTGTGTGAATGCTCGCCTCCATCAGCACCCAAAATAATTTTCTCTCTGTGACCCACGCAACATCTTTGGTGACCCGAAGAGATGCAAACTTGGTAGCTTCCAATAAATCCTTCTTCATTGGAGGGAACTAGCTGTCCTTCAGAAAATCCTACGCAACAAGCACTATCGAGAGAAATAGTAGCGAATAGTGGAATGTCTCACTGTCATTCCGTGTCTCACTGCAGTTTTCGAGGAACTCACTACACAGGTAGCACGCCTGGTTGAACTGTATGCCCTCTGTGCACTGTACTGTCAACGAAACCAATAGTGTCGTCACCTCATCCATGCAACAATTTATTATAATCTTGCAAGCCAGAATCTATGTGGAAATCTTTACCGCTCGACCAATAATGGAAGTGATCGACTATCCACGTAGCTTCTTCACAAGTTTAAACTTGTTCTTCATCTTCTTTGTGAGGTCGCGCTCACTCGTCTTTCTGCCAAACACCTTGGCTAAATTCAACCCTGAATGGGGCAATAGCGTGATCCGATGGATCATCATATCAGTGATGGGGATTGACATGTTTAATCATAAGCACCTCTCATGTAGCAGGCACAACAACTGCTTAATGACGGTCAGGTTTATATTTGAGTGATGATAGTGTGGCACCCATAAAGGTTCAGCAACCCTGACTTGTTGACTCCACGAATCCATTCCATAGGCTTCAACACAGTGACACTAGACTCTTTGTAGAAGACCCTCTGCATGAAGGTGTTAGTAGCCAGGTGGGGGAACTGCTCATGATCCACCAAAACCCAATATTCTAGCTTCAAGTGTGGGATCCACACCAAGCACGAACCTTCAAATGTGATGTTCTCCAGTAGGAGGGGTGTGCGGAGGAGGAATTTCCCTGCATGTGGGTCGTTCGAGACCTTCACTTTGCCATTGTGAGTAGGGGTATACTACGGTAGCTTAGAAATAGGGTCCACCCCCTCAATATCAATATCTTCTATGCCCTCTTCAGCCTCCAGATCTACCACCATCCCCTTCTCCTTCGCTCTCTGCTTTTCTTTCCTTTGGGCCTGGCTAGTTGCATGTTTCCTTGGTGAATTGCTCACTAGAACTGACTTCTTTCACTTGTCCTTCTTAGGCTTGGGAACCTCCCTTACCAACGTAGGCTTTGACCTAGGCGACCTCGGCATCGTAGGCACTATAGTTGGAACCTCCATACTTATCACTTCTGGAGCAGCTCCCTCAGAGTCGATAGCTCCCCCAGTACTAGCGGTCTTTACTGGTGCAGACATTATGTTGTGGATAAATTGCTGGGTGTCTTCAGGTAACTTCTCAAATATAGAAGAAGTGACCAAATCTACATAAAGCTGAGGATTCATAAACACTCGACAACACAACACAGAATTTCTAGGAATGCAAAGTGTTTTTCGCTGGATGGTCATGCATAATTTATAAGCAATTTCGAATTCAAATTCGATTGTTCCCCCCAAAATCCATCCATAAATGCTAGATTAGCAACAGATTTCCAAAGATTTCACTCTTAAATTCAGCCTTAAATGCCACCCCCCACTCCTCTTAACCATCTCCTCACTGTCAAATCATGAACAGTGACGGTAACAGTCACATTTTGGCTGCACTACATGGTCTCTCCTTTTATAACACAGTTCCCTTGCACTTCTTCTGGTACTATGAAACCCTCATGTTTCACGCAACTTTACAAACTGAGCAATGTAGTTTATAGTCCCACGCATCCTTGCAGTTGCCTGGAGCACTAAGACTGTGTTATCGTGATGTAGTCATTGGGTCAGATCTTGGTGTATGGATGTAATCGACTTCCATTTGCCTTTCTCGGAAATGGATCTCCATTCAATTTCTCAAGCTGAACTGCTCCACCATCGGTAATCTCTTTGATAAAATATGGCTCCAATCAATGCATCTAAAATTTTCCTGGAAACTTATCAAACTTACGGTCATATAATAAAACTACATCATTTACCTTGAAGGTGCGTAGTTTGATGTGCATATTTTTCCATGCCTTTTCGCGTTCCTTCCAAACCTGCTAAGGGAATCTAGCCAAAAATCTATCTTCCTCAAGCTCTGCTATCTACACGAGCCACTCTTCTAAGGCTCCATGGTTTTCCATTCCTGTGAATGCTGCTATGTGTAGACTAGGCACAATGTACTCCATAAGCATCACGACCTCTATGCCATAGGCCAGCCTAAATTGTGTCTAACTAGTAAGCTTCTCACAAGTAGTTCTGTAATCCCATAATACTGCTAGTATGCGTATGTCCCAATCATTCCTCTGCACATTGCAAAAAAATTTTAAGTGCATTCTCCAATATCTTATTAAACGCTTCAATCGTCCCATTAGCCCAAGGATGATATGGCGTACT
Organism: Pinus taeda; assembly: GCA_000404065.3. Classification (NCBI taxonomy): domain Eukaryota; kingdom Viridiplantae; phylum Streptophyta; class Pinopsida; order Pinales; family Pinaceae; genus Pinus; species Pinus taeda. Next base: position 77,600 of record APFE030537374.1, on the reverse strand, counting down.
CTTCTGGTGATAAACTTGGAATTCTTCTGTCAACGTGTTGATCATTTCATTGAGGAAAAGTGTACTGCGATCACTCATCAAAAGATTTGGGCAATCGAACCTGGTCAAAAGATATTCAAATAAGAACTTTGTTGTTGTTGCCCCTGTAGAGTCCTTCACGGGCTATGCCTCTACCCATCTGGTAAAATACTCGATCACGGTGATGATGTACCACACACCTGTCTTTTTGCATGGAGAATGAATTGGTCCTACAAAATCAATTTCCATTTTTCAAATGGCTATAATGGTAGCTACGGATTCAAAGGTAGCTCATCCCTCTGCGATGGCATGTTGGTTCTTCGACACGCATCGCATGCCCTACAATATGCTTTGGAATCCTTATGCAACATTGGCCACCACAATCCAGTGCATAAAATCTTCTGCGTTGTTGCTTTTCCTGCATAATGCCCTCCTGCAACCCCTCCATGAGCTTTAGCTAGGATACTGTTTTGTTCAAAATCAAGCACATAACGTCACAGTATCTCATACGATCCCATCTTATACAAATTACCTGCTATAACAGGAAATTTTGCCACTTGCACCACCAATTCCTTCTTATGTTGATTAGTGTATCCTTCTGGAGTCATTCCTTTAGTCAGGAAGTGGATAATATATACAAAGTGATTATCTGCTACGTGCACCACAAAGAGCTGCGCGTCAGGTAGCCCCTCCTTCAAATTGGTGGGCTCCTCTTCTGTTTCAATGCGCGGTAGATGATGTGGCCCTGCATTCAATCATCCCAGCTTCACAAATACTTTGAAATCATACTCCTAAAATAACAACATCCATTTGCATATTTCCCCCCCAACACAAGCTTGTTGAATAGGTATTTTAATGCAGCATGGTCTGTATACATCTTAAAGTGTCTGCCTCATAGGTAATGTCTAAACTTTTGGAGCGTGAACACCATAGCCAACCCTTCATGCTCTGTCATCGAATAATTCTTTTCAACCTTAGAAAAATTCCTTCTTGCAAATGCTATAGGGTGATCCAATTCTCCTTCTCCGGCCTCTGTCAACACTGCTCCCAATGCAATACATGAAGCGTCCACATGCACATGAAATTCCTTCTTCCAATCCAGGAATACTAGGATCGGCACATTGACCATTTTCTCCTTCTATACATCTAGACTCTACTAACTTTCTTCATCCCCATAGAATGTAAGATCCTTCTTTAATAGCTTTTCCATCAGTGCGGTAATTTGAGCATAACTCTTGATGAACTTTTGATAGTATCCAATATGAGCTAGTGTTGCGTGCAACTATTTAACACTTCTTGGTGCTTCCAAATTAATTATAACCAATATCTTAGTAGGGTCCACTATTAATCCTTGTCTACTTACCATATGACCTAGCAAGATTCCGAATGAGATGCAAATAAGAATTTCCTTAAGTTTAGCGCGATCTGATACCTTTGGCATGTATCCAACATCAAGCGCAAACTAGCTACATGGTGCTTTACCAGTCCAAACACTGTCCAATCATCAAAGTATACCTCCAAAAATTTGTGAATGAACTCTTTGAACGCCGTGATGATTATGCGCGAGAAGATTGCTGACGCATTTTTGAGCCCAAAAGGCATTACCATATGCTAAAAGCATCCCCAACTAGTGACGAAGGTCATCTTACACCTGTCTTCTGGTGCGATCTTTATCTGATGCTACCCATAGAACCAATCAATGAACGAATATGCTTCTTGTCCTCCAACATTGTCCAATACCTCATCTATGAATGGAGTTGGGAAAGGATCATGAATGCAGGCATTGTTGAGCTTCCTGAGATCTACACAAATTACGATTTCATCCTTTTTCTTCTTTTCCTGAACTACCATTGGACTCACCCAATCAGATTCCTCCACCAGTTCAATAATACCTGCTGCAAGCATCTTGTTCAACTCTAAACAAACCTTCTCCTCGTATTTGGGATTAAGACAATATGATCTATGCTTAACAGGCTTCGCATCCGGTTTTAAAGTTATTTTCATTACTCCCAAATTGTTGATGATTCCTTTTAAGTCCGAAATTTTGTGGGAAACAAATCCTGGTATTCGCGGAGCAACTCAGTGATCTTATCCACCATAGCATCATCCCAATAGTCCCCTATCTTTGCAAACTTTGGTTCTGCCTCTGTGCCAATGTTTACTTGTCGAGTTTTCAATGACGCGGTGATATCTGGATTCTCTATCTACGACCCCTCAACTTCATGGTGGCCTTCTGCCTCTGGGATGTTAATGTTCCTTGGATCCTCCTCTTCTTCTTTAGTAGATTATAGCACTCCAGCGCATGGTGCAGCTGGATTGTCCAGTCTGGTTGAATCAGATCCAAGGGGTCCTATGGTACTCTGAAGATCGTTTCCTTGACCTCCTAAAACACCTCATAAATGCATTCAAATCCATCCTCAAAGTTGAATGTCAGCAAAAATCCCTGCCTCAAAATATCCCACTCGTCAGTGTCGTGGTGGAGCTATGTTTCTAGGTACCAATTCATTGGTATTACATCCAAAGTGTGACATAATAAATGCACCCACTCTAGTTGCGGCTCCATTCCATAAGCGTCAATCCACTTTGCTAAGTGATCATGTGGATCATTCCTTCCATCATATTTCTCTATTGGCAGAACTTTTGGGCAACCAAACCGCAATCTCATCATTTTTCTATATTCGTGCCATACCTCAAAACTATCTTTATGTGTACCCCACCACCTTGCGGGCATAGTACGCAGCGCCAAATCCAGTGCTTGGAAGCGATGCTTCTCAAGAACTTCCCTTTCAAATGCATCCAAAAATTTATCGATGTCAGTTATACCATCATAAGAAGGCAAACTCCTAACCTCCGATGATACACAACGCAGCGATTTAGTCATCATGTTATAGCGCAACATAGATACTTCATGCAACCTATTCTACCAGTGCTCCAACTTTTTATCTGAACGTGATGTACAGGAACTTTCGTGGTCCCATGCAATGTGTCCATCAACTGTCAGATTAACCCAATCTTGATCTCGTGCTATTATTTTATAGATCTGGTCCAAATCATCATCACTTTCCTCATAATTGCGGACTAGTTCAGTATATTGCAGTCCTTCTACAGGGTCCAAAGGTACTACCACGCGGAGTGATTTTCTTTCAAATGACATTGTCCACTTCTTGAGATTAATTACTCCATTCATGTTGATAGCCCAATCAATCCCAAGGAGCGTGGGGTATGGATTGCTATCATCCATAATCTCTATCACTTCAAAATCGACTAACTCACTCGCGCCTTCAATGTGTATCATCACTCCCTGCAATCTTCCGATGGGGATAATCTTCTGTTTATTTTCCATTCTCAATTGAATCGAAGACCACTGGAGTGCAGGTCTCCCCATCTTCTCCCATGTCTATTTAGACAAAACATTCACATCTGACCTAAGATCCAAAATAACTTGGTCCATTTCATATTTCTCCTATTTGCATAGTGAGCCTCATCTCATGCCCCGTTCTTACCTTATGCTTACCAATTTTTCTGACTATGCGAGGTACTTCAGGAGCATTTTATTTACTGGCACATTTATTTATCAACTCTTGTAATCCTTTCATGTCCTTGCTATCGCGTAGCAGCTTCATACAGGTCTCTAGGAACGTAGTAAGCATGGAGGGGTCCTTTTCTTCAAATAGCTTATCCTAACTTCCTGAGTTAGAGGCCTCAGTGAAGCTTTTCTTTGCTTCCATGAACGTTTCTTTTGCACGCTCCAAGTCAAACCCAACCTCTTTTTCTAGAGCCTTACAGACCCATCCACATTCTTTAGGTTGTTTTCATTTATTCTCACCAGTCGTCATTCCACTTTGCAGTACGATATTCACATTAGGATATTTTTCACAGGGTTCAGCCCTCATCATATGCAGGTTGTGGGTAGGTTGTGGAGGTTGCACCCTCTTCTCCTACATCTTAAGTATCAATACAGGGTAGTCTTCTATTGTGTGATCAAACTGAGTACAGTATTGGCACGACAGGTGTGCCGGACTTCTACACTCCTGTGCGTAGTGTCCTGACACTCCACAATTGTAACAAATGACTTGTCCCAAACCTCTAATAGGTATTCTTCCTCCTCAACCTCATCCATGCCCCTGATATCCTCCGCGTGCTCCCCCAGTGCCTTGACTTGGAGGCCGAGTCTCTGTCTACATTCAATACGTAGGCGTTCTTTCCATCATCAACTCATAGCTATGGCAGTTATGCTCATTGTGGCTCAGCAATTTATAGAAGTTGCAGAAGAGTCGTTGCGGTGTTTGCACAAATTTATGCAGCAAGTGACAATTGTCTATTACATGTTTTCCAACTACTTGATAGATAGCACACCACAACGTAGGCCCTATACTTGGCCCTGCTTGAGCTTCTGGTCTTAGAGGCATTGGCCCACCTCCTGCAACATAATTCACGAAGACAGTGTAGTGACCTTTATAATGCCCCTGACTCTTACATTTAAAACACCAAACTTCTTTGCGCACCTCTAGCTGAGTCGCTCTATCTTTCTTCAGGCTCTGAAACTCTAGCCAAAGATTCTGCAACTCTGCGTGAATCTGCTAAAATCCCATAGCAAAGTCCTGAATTAGTGTCTCATGCAGTCTCATCGCAATTTCCAGGGCTTCCACCTGGGTCCCAATCTTCTGCTGTGATAAAGAAACCCTTAGGTGAGTCAAGATTGAAGCTACAAACCATTCGCGATGTTGTCCATCCGTAAGATTCATGTTAGCTTCGTGGATCTAGCATTTCAATATTTGATCCATATCACAAGGTGTTTCGCCAAGCCTCATCATGATTTCCTTGAATCCAACAACTGATTGCAATTCAAATTTGGGCCTACTGAATTCATTATTCATTACAGTCTAAGTGTCTGCTAATGAAGCCATCAAGTTATCAGAGCAGTACTTAATGTAACATGTTAATGCGTGATCCTGTAAAGCAGTAACCAACTGTGAAACTTCATTGTATTCGACATATTGAATGGTGGCGAAGGTGGTGGCGGTGTGGGTGAAGGTGTATGCTATGGAGGTGAAGGTGGAGGTGGTGTGGATGTATGAGGTATTCGCGAAAACCCTTGCCTTATTAACTAGATAGTGCTCTACATTAAAGCCTGTGCTGTTCCTTTGTCGTCACTAAGAGGAGGTTCAATCAACATGCTATATTTAAGGCCTTTCCTCCTTCTATCCATGAATAAATTTCCACTTCGTGTAGCTCAAAACATCAAGGTAACGGAATAACCATCTTTTCATGTAAAAGCATTTTAATCCAAGTATTCAAAGATCATAAATACTTACCTCGAGGTCCCTTGAAGAAGCACTGCTCTACTTTGTTGTAGCTGACTGAGGTATCGACTGCGAATTCTATCACAGATCCTCCTATGATGTGATCAAGCCAGTGATCGACAACACACGTGATCTTATCTTCAGAGGCTTCCAATCTCCACACTAGCTCTGAGGTCCACACTATTCGACCGTCAAGCCTCCACTTTCCTTGGTCGTTTGCCAAGTTAGAAATCCACTCGTATAGTTTGATTAGGAAGGAACAAAATAAAATCTTGTGTATCTCTATGTATAGATATCTATCCAACCACTATTCTTTTGTCAGGTGTGGATTTCTCTTTTCTTGTGCCACGAATTCGTGGACATTTCTATCCAACCACTCCTCAATTTCCTTCTTAGTTGGATTCCAATGATGAGAAATCACACATATCTTTATGTAGATCCTAGTCATGACAATGGAACCATTTTTTGGCTTAGTGGATCCTGACCTAAGTTCAGAGTTAGCTTTGCCAAACAAATCCCTACACTATTGGCCCTTTCAACATCAATCTGCAGAGTGCGGATTGAAGTCTCATCCCAAGCAGTATGGGGGCTGCTAGAACCAAGTTTTTGCACCCAAAGATTAGTGTAATGTCTTTTTATGCCCTAAACATGCCTTCACACAAATCGGGAAGCCCTTAGGGCTTATCGATATAAATACCCTTAATCAGCTTCTATACCCCCACGAACATTCACGACAATCTCTTCGGACCCTAAACAGGTGAATCAACCACTTACGCACCTCTGTGATTACTCTTAACCCCATGTTTACCGAGATCGGTTTAAGTGTTCGATAAATTTAACATGTATCAAGATATTCTTAACGTAAACAGTTACTATTACGTGCATTCATATGACAATATAAATCATGTAAAGTCGCGCATCAATACAGTATTAATTCATAAACCCATCACTCATCATAACATAATAGTGCATTCATTCATAACATAAGTAAATAGACAAATACAGGAATTTCTGGAATAATCTCTCTATTAATACTTAAGTTCTACTTACAAACTCAATACTTCCCTGCACACTCAGTTGCAGACTCTACTCTAGCCATTTGTGCACACAGCTGCAGAGCCTCTCTTCTACTCTAAGACTTCTTTGCTTTTCTAACTACTAACCCATTACATTCATATTCATCATCGATTGTTATGCCTTAGACTCTCTAAGGCTCTCCTACTTATACAATCCCATGGTTCACAGACCATGGGTAGATCTATAAAAGTCAACACATCTTACATAAAATAAGGGTGAAACCCTTTATGACACTTTACTATCTATGTGCTCTGCGAACACAACTTGCGGAGACTTTACATCTTATACAACAAAACTTGGGATTTTTTCCCCAAAACTCGGGCTTTTGCCCCAAAATTGACCCTATCCCAACACAATGAGTTATGACGTTCTATTTATGGCAAAGGGTGGGACCCTTGACATTCCCTTTTGTGACAGTTCATCTACGCTCATGACTCTTCATCTACTTTATGACGGTTAGATCCAACTATCAACACTTGAACTTCCACTTGACAAGACATTACATTATAATGCACATGTGCCCATGTGAGACAAAATGGCTTGAGAAAGCCATGCAAGACATCACTCGCACTTGGTCCATTGTGGTGAGACCAACTCCTTGACATGCTTTTCATGGTGAAGGTGGTGATCTGATGCCAAGCTTGGTCATCCGTGATGGTGTGCATGCGCTCCCTGATGACATCTTGCTAAAACGAACTCTTACCTCTGTTTCATATGGGTGCATTGGTATGGATCCTCCATCCAACTCATCTGCTAGCATGCACATGGTCTTCTAGGGTGTGGATGAACTGGCAAAAAACTAATGCATAGTTTCAGTGCCGATCTTCCAGTGTGTGTTGGTGGTCATGCATATCAACTGTCAACCACATGTTTAGCTCCAGTTGGACTTCCTTCTTGTCTTTGCCTCAGTGAGTGTGCCAAATGGGTTAGATCGCATGTGTGCACACAATGATATGCATTCTGTTGAATTCCCTTGCATGTGATCAACAACACCACTCACCATGTCTGCTCCATGCCAGCTGCTGGGATGAATGTATAGCTTGTATGGGTGAAGTTTCATCCGTTTCTGCATGTTCCGCCCCCTACTATACTTGTTCCTGCTGCAACTAATTCTCTTGTCTATGCAGCTCTTGTTCTTCCTTGAGTTAATGCTTGAGCAGATGCAACTCCTTTTCTGTTTCGTTCTCTGCCTTTGCGTGATCTTCATGTCGAGTCGTCACCTCATAGCCTGAGTCTCGAAAGTTTCTTTTATCACAACTGGATATGCTTGAGCTTGCAACTTTGTTCCACCTCTGTGTTGTCAACAACCTTCCTCTTACATTTGTTGCATTCGGTATGCTACCTTCAGCGATTTTTCATGGTGCTACTTACTGTGATGTTGCTATTGTAATATCTTGATGTCCTCGTTTACAAACAACTTGATGTCTTCGTGGGTAGGCAATTTCATAGACACTTGATCAACTGCATCCCCAAGTGTTCTCTGAATCTTTCCTTCGACTCTGCTCCCCTGGAAACCATTGTACTTGTGCTACTGAGAGGTAGATGAACAACTGTGATACCTAGAGACATGGCAACACTCATGGCAAGCAATGTGTCAGTCGAAAACCAAAATGAATTTGAGAATTGACTTGCAACATACTTGTGTGACTGATCTTGAAGGCTGCACAATTTCCGCCGAGAGGTTGGGAGACTAACTACCAAGACTGCGTAATGCACAGTTCGAGTTGTCAAGAGGATAATGGACTAGTGGAACTGCGCAATGCACAACCCAACCTAGATGTTGACTGCTAGAATTGCGCAATGTGCAATCTCAACTAGCAAAGGTTATAGGCTTAGTGACTACATTCCGCAATTTTCTGGGCCAGTAGTCACTGTCCCTTAGAATTGCACAATGCAAGATTGGAAGACACTCACTGGGCAAAAATGTGAATTTCCTGAGAGGAAGAAAGAGCCTTCCTTTTCAAGATTACGTAATGTTGTCTTGGTGAGGTAGAGTCCGGGCCAAGGTTGCCTATACCTGCCAATGGGAAATTGAAAGTGAATGTGAATGTGAATGCATGGTGATACTGAGTGTAAGCATAAGTGAATGATCATGCATGCAAACAGTGAATGATAGGTTCAGAAAATGGAACAACATGCATGTGGGTGAGGCAAGTCGCCGAATCGACGACCGTTTGTGAAAAATAGTTTCATGCATGTGGCAACAGTGAGATGTTAATGAAAACAAAAATGGTGCTGTTAAAAGCTAGTATGTATCAAAACGACAACAAGCACTCACTGAAATAAAGCAGAGAGAATTCATACGAAGCGAAACACAAAAAGCACCAGAAATGTAACACAAGACATGGAAGGTAGGATTACCCCAAAACAGTTGAGTTGAATGTGCCATGACTCCTAGATGCGATGTGGGATGCCAGAGCTACATGGATGATGTGAGGAATGAGATTTGTAGCATCTGGTTCATGAGTTTTGATAAAATCAAAGATGTGACACACATGCCACAAATCTACGAAGAGCGACACTTGGTGGGAGGTTTCTGAAATGATCCTTGCATGCAACCTCCAGCTACTAAAAGTAGATCCCTTAATCAAGGGATGCCTTTGCATGCTGCCTTGAGAGAAACAACCCATGCATGAAAATCAGTTTTGCTCAGTCCCGAAGGGAACCGATCCACTCAACTGCACATGCAAGAGGTTGCTCAATTTTTTGGGAGAAAATGCACATTTCTGGAAGGGAGCTGGGTTGGTTGCCTAGGAGATTTGCGCAATTTCTATGCAGAGCAGCTAACTATTTCCGAGGATTGCGCAATTCCTAGGCTAAGCAGCCCTGCTGGGAAGAATTGTGTAATTTTCTAGATGAATCCTAACTGGAAAAATTGCGCAATTCTGGAGCCCAGCAAGCTGCCAGACTGAATTGCACAATTTCTGGAGGGAAGGTTGGTTTCCCTCCAGAATTGCGCAATTTCTTGAAGGAGCTGCTCAGCCTACAGTTGGACCAAGTCCAGAGAAACAACCTATGAGAGGAATGTACCAAGCTCTGATAGACAGGCTGCCTTTCTGCAAGAACATCACTGAAACTTGTGTACTTGACGAAGTAAGACATGCTACTGTGAAAGGTTTGTAGGGAGGCTCCAAAATGAAGCTAAGGCAAATTTTGGAGGGTGGTTGTAGCTGCTACAACAATATATAAATTCAAGGCATGCAATGTATGCATATAGTTATCATATGCACACATCATATAAACATTAACACCCTTTTACCTATAAATTTAAAAATGGGTCATCACAATTACTCTATTTGCATAACATGAGAAATTTCTTGAAAAAGGAAACTTGATCTAAAGTGTATGACTAGAAAATATAAGAACATAACTTCAAAAACTAGGTCTAATCTACTTGCACTAAAGAGTTTCCCTTCTTATTACTGACTTCAAGATAATTTAGCTTTAGTAACAGAGTCCTTACACATTGCATATGAGAACAATCTTTGTGATTCAAATGTGGAAATTTGTCTACTAATTCTAACTGTTGTTTTTTACTTGCAATGAAAGAAGGATGGATCTAAAGTCGTCCTTGCCCCCCCCCAACCATGGATTCAAAGTTTTCAGGTCATTATTCAATCCCAAGATACAAAAATAAAGCTCTTAAAGCAAATCTGGACAATTTTAGATAGTTCTATAAGATGCTATAAGACTTCTATGGGATAGCTATAGAATGCTATAGTATTTCCCTATTTTGCTACAAAATTGGATCCGAGAGCATCCTGAGGGTAGAAAAGGTGTTCTGAAGGTGGGAGAAGGTATATGAGGGTGTATGAAGGATATGTGAGGAATTATTTCCAAGCTTAGAACCCCTGAGAGACCCATTTTTCATAAAATTACATGCTCACAGTGTCCCCCAATGACCTTGAAAAGATTATCTCGGTGGTATAATTTGATATAAGTATGAGGTATCAAGGAGGAGGATGGTGATGAAAAAATGGATGTAGGATGAGTGTGCCAATCCCTAAAAGTCACTAGTATTACCTGCATACTAACATTCAACCCCTTCTTACTCTTGGAAAGAAGACAAACCTAATGATCAAATTGTAGTGAAACAAATCAACATGGAAAGGATGAGTTGGATTTGATTTCAGCTAGAGCTAATTTATCCTACAACCTGCATCTAATCCATATGCAAAGACATGATCTTAACTTCTAGGACGCATAAATAGAGTATGAAAGAGAACTATAAACCAAAGCATAACAACTTTCAAAGGAAAACAAACACATATTTTTGGATTGTTGTTGTAGACTCCTAACCACACTTCCACAAGAGAGTTGGTAATTAGGTCTACAACCACAATTTTTGCAATCTAACTTCTACCTAAACAAGGAAATAAGTGCCACTACTCAAACAATGATAAAATAAAATACATAAGAGAAACTAGAGCCTCTGGGTTGGGCCCTAACCCAGGGGTCTCAACGCTCCAAATTTAACTCAGATGTAAACCAACAGTGAACCTTTCATTAATAGAAAATGGAGTTCAAATACATCATATCAAAATGGAAATAATAGTCTCAGACACTTGGCTCTAAATATCTCTTCCTAGCGCCAAAATGTTGAATCCTAATGAGCCCTTAAGCCTGTTTATTTATACAAAGAGGGTTGAGGGGAAACCTCCTTGAAAAGAGGACTGCCTCCCTCCAAAAATTCAAAAAAAGTGGATCTAGATCTCTTAGAATCTCACATTCACTTCAGTTCATTTGCGTCTAGTAGACCTCGAGTTGTAGATGAGTAATTTTAGGGATCACTTCGATTCAAATGAGAGTAAATGTAGGGGACAAGCCTCCTACACTTCCTCTAGTTGCCTCTAACATGCCTCTACATCATAAATATATTAAAATATGTTCTTTTGTTTGCACATAAACCACATTAGGCAACAAAGTTTGACAAGCACCCTTTAATATTCCTACTAAGCACATTATAGCCAAAAAATGTAAATTAATGTAAGGAAAGAACAATTTTAAAGGCTAGAGGATAGAAAAATGGGCCTTAAAATATATCTATTGATGGGACCCATCATCACCCCTTATTGAAAGTTTTTCTCACCCTCTAAGCAACTTACTTACTAATGTGTAGTTCATGCATGGCCTTGGTGGTGTCTCAGACATCCCAAGGCATCTTAGATGGTTTGCCTTCCTATGGATAAAACCCTGCATTTTCCTCTATGGCTTCCCACTTCCTTTGTTCCTTTGTTTGATCTCTTCTCTCATGTAGGCCCAATAGCATGGGAAGAACGATTTTTATCCCTATCCAATTGATTTTCAACCTTTTAATGATTATTTTATAGAGTCGGGTCCTTTCCATAACATTCCTCAACCTTTCAGGGGACTGATATTCTTTGATTTACAAATTGTGGGGTAGAGCATGTCATCTCCTTTGGCAAGTCTATAATCTTTCAATCCCGAAAAAAATGAAGGTATCTTCTAAATGGAGGAAAAATTGTTCTTGTGTTTCCATGTAGTGAGGGGCCAATTGGGGATTAATAGAGGTGATGTTGTGGTTATTGATGACAACCTTAGGGCTTGTTAACTTTGCCCTGATGTATAGGGGCTCACTTGCTTCCTTTGCCATAACCTTTTTTAGTTCCTCATCCCTTGTTTCTTCATGGGTCAGCTAAGAGGATAGTTCCATTAGTGTCACATCCCCCAACCTTGATTTGGGGTCCTAAAAAGTTCATGTCTATGAGGATCATGTTGTGTATATAAAATTCAGCCAATTTGGCTCTATCCTCAATGCTCACCTGCTAGAAAAAATCAATGAACCTCCTATAATATTGAAATGTTAGAGAGCCATATTATGCCAATGTTTGGATTTGGAATTGAAACCATTGTTCCTTGAGGAAAATGACAGGATTTGGATGGTTTCCTACACTGGATGGCCTCCAAGGACAAACTTACCATGGTGGAAAGTTGTGCCTCCTTTTCCTGTAGTTACTCTCTAAGCCTCTTGTTTTCTAACTGTAGTTGCTCCTTCATGATTGATTCTTTTAGTCTCAAGTCAGCCAATTATTTACACATATGTTGCACCTTTTCCTCCATGAGGCCCACATCCTCTACTTTCTTGGATTTTTCAATTTGCATGAACCAATGAGTTCTACCTCTCTCTTCTTCTAACTCAAACCAAAAGGGAATTGCAAATTTTTTAGGTATAATTATCCCTCCCTCAATAAATTTGTAATATGATCCAAGATTAGGATATGGAGTGGGATCTTGGAGATCCAGTGTTTGGAGGAAGGTTCTCATTCACTCAATCCCTATTTCACCTCTCAGCCTGATCCTGTAGCACCTCCTCTTCAATCCTGTAGCACCTCCTTTGTAATCATGTAGAAAATTTGGTAATCCTATAGCAATTATGCCCGATCCTGTAGCACCTGCAAATCAACTATGTATCTCCTCTATAGCTCCCTAGGGAACCCCTAGTAGTGGCTAGCTCGACTTTCAATGCCTTAATGAGCCTCTCTAATTATTTTGGGAATGAGCATTTGTGCAACTGGAGTCGGGTTGTATCCTTTTATTTCCTCTTGCGATAGTGGGCTCAACATGCATGGTGAGTTGGACGCTACACATATTTCCTTTTTAGTCATTGGCCCCACTCCTCATGATTATCAACCTCCTACTCTGACTTTTTGTTGGCTTGTATGGGCCTGACCCAGGTTCAGAGGTAATTTAGCCAAGCAAATCCCAGTACTACTGGCCCTTTAGGCAACATTCTACGGAGCGCAGACTAAGGTCTCACCCGAAGTAGTATGGGAGGGTGCTAGAACTAGGTTTCCGCACCCTGGGGATGTCTAATGGGCTTCTGGAGGTCCGCGGTTTGACCCTACGCATACGTTGCTACACACACTTGTTATTCCTTTGCAACCTGTGCTGCTAGTTCCGCGCAGCCCTACTCGGGGCGTGATTTGTATAATACCCAAGTTTCATACTAATTACCTTATTACTTAACTTGTGTGTGTAAGATTAATGGTTATTACAACATATTTAGCAATCATATCAGAGTGTGCAATACATAAACCGACATAAACATAAAGAAGGCAATGTGCAACAAATACATAGAAATAAGAGTCAACTTCTCTTTATTAATCTCAATCCTAATTACAGACTTGACAATCTGCGCACTCAGCTATAGGGGTCCATGCACTCAACTGCGGACTCTACTAGGCCTCTGCGCACTCAGCTGCAGAGCCTCTTCCTACTACTACGAACCAATACACTTAGAATCCTACTCTAAGCTCGAACCATTCCTTTTCTATTCTCCATTCCCTATTCATTATCTTTACAATTTAGAGCCTCACTCTATTTATACAATCCCATGGTTCGCAAACCATGGGTCGGCTGACATGACTTTACATTACATTACATAACTTTAGGGTGGATAACCCTATGTCTTGACCTCTACTTCGAGCTCTGCATGCACAATTCATGGAGTTTTACAAAACCTTTGACCACAACTTGGGCTTTGAGCCCCAAAACATGTTTTTGGGGGATTCCATCCCCAACAGGCCCCCAACACAATCATCGCGACTCGTCCTGAGTCACTCTACTGGTGCGGCGATCTTGGCATGGAGCCCCTCCAACTATTCCCATACTGCCCGGAGGTCTGTGGTGCGTTGTTCTGTAATTTGCTGGACTTGTTGTATTCTTGCTTCTGAATCATCCGCATCTAAATCATGTCCTTTTTTTGGTAGCGGCTTCTGGTGTGTGTGTGTAGAGTCCCACGCCCTTTTTTGGCTCCTCGGGTCATGAAGACTGTGTTGTGGCCAATTAGTCAAAGAGCCAGCCCACCCATGTAGGGTTTCAAGCGGCTGTGATTTACTTTGCCTAGGAAGGGTTCTCCATTGAGTTTGACTAGCTGAATCGTGCCTCCATCTGTGACCTCCTTTACCACATATGGTCCCAGCCAATGCATTATGAATTTTCCCATAAAATTTTCAAACTTACTATCATATAGTAGCACTAAGTCATTTACCTTAAAGGTGTGCAACTTGATATGGCGATTGTGCTAGGCCTTTTCATGCTGCTTTTGTACCTGTTGGTGAAATCCAGCCAAAAACTGTTCTTCCTTGAGTTCCTCTAATTGCACAAGCCTTTCTTCCAGAGCTTCGGGGTCTATCATGCCTGTGAGCAATGCTATTCGCAAACTAGGTATGATGTATTCCATTAGCATGACGATTTTCGTACCATAGACCAACTGGAAGGGTGTCTATCCCGTCAATTTCTTACACATTGTCCTGTACGCCCATAACACAACAGGTACACACAGGTCCCAGTCGTTCCATTGCGCGTTACATACTTTGGTCAGCGCAGTCTCCAGTATTTTATTGAATACCTGTACTGTCACATTGGCCTATGGGTGGTATGGTGTACTTTTCTGATGATACATCTGGAACTCTTCTATGAGAAAGCTGATGGTTTCATTCAGGAAATGTGTTTCGCGATCAATAATTAAGATTTTTAGATAGCCAAATCGTGTCAACACATTTTCGAACAAAAAATTTGTAGCCATAGCAGCTGTGCAGACCTTAATCAACTGTGCTTCTGCCCATCGTGTCAGGTACTCTATTGTGGTGATGATGTAGTGCGCACCCGTCTTTCCCTGATGTTTGATCGAGCCAATAAAGTTGATCACCCATTTCTTAAATGGTTGCAATGTCATTTGGGGATTTAGTGGCATCTCAACCCTTCATGATGGTTTTCTTGTCCTTTGGCATATATCGTAGGCCTTATAATGCACTTTCGAATCCTGGTGCAAGGTCGGCCACCATAACCCTCTGCAAAGCATCTTCTGTGTGGTCGCACGTCCTGCATAGTGTCCTCTTGCAATGCCCCCATGTGCTTCCGCGAGGATCTATCCTCATTCAAATTTAGGTACATATCTTTGCATATCTCATCGTTACCCATCTTGTAGAGGTGCCCTGTAAACAGGAAAGTTCGCCACGCGCACCACCAATTCCTTCTTTTGTTGGATTGAGTACTCCTTCGGCATAGTCCCTATTGTTAGAAAATTGATTATATCTTTGAAGTGTCCATCCACGACGCGCACTGCAAAGAGTTGTGCATCAAGTAGTCCCTCCTCCAAATTTGTTGGTTCCTCGCCCGTCTCAATTCGTGACAAGTTGTCTGGTCCTATGTTTAAGCGCCTCGGCTAGACTATGACCTCAAAATCATATTCTTGAAACAGTAAAATCCATCTACATATTCGCCCCCCCAACACAGGCTTGTTCACCAGGTATTTCAACATAGAATGGTCGGTATACATCTTAAAATGTCCTCCAAGTAAATAGTGTCGGTATTTTTGGAGCACGTACACCATTGCCAACCCCTCACACTCGGTGGTAGAGTAGTTCTTTTCTACTTTGGACAGTCTTTTACTCGTAAACGTGATCGGGTGATCTACACCCTCCATGCCTTCTTGTGTGAGTACAGCTTCCAACATGATACACAATGCATCAACATGTACATGAAATTCCACATCCCATTTTGGGAAGACCAGGATTGGAGCAGAGGACAATTTCCCCTTTAGGACATCCAAACTCTTCATGCAATCATCATTCTAGCAATATGTAACATCTTTTTTCAATAGCTTTTCCATCTGCGCAGTTATTTGGACATAACTTTTGATGAACTTCCTATAGTATCCAGTGTGTCCCAAGGTAGCGAGAAGTTGTTTAACACTTCGCAGTGCTTCCAAATTTAGGATAACGGCAATCTTTGCAGGGTCCACCATCATTCCTTGTTTGTAGACCACATGTCCTGGAAGGTTTCCAAAGGGAACGAGGAATGTGCACTTCTTCAGGTTCAGCGCAATCTGGTGTCGGCGACAAGTATCCAGCATCAAATGTAGGCCCGCTACATGGTGCTTAACTAATAAAAAAACATTCCCATCATCCAAATAGACCTCGAAAAACTTGTGCATTTATTCCTTGGATGTGACTACCACGACGCGCAAAAATATAGCTAGCACGTTCTTCAGTCTAAACAGCATCACGGTGTATTGAAAGCAGCCCCATTCTGTTGTGAAGGTTGTCTTGCTCCTATCTTCTAGCGCAATCTTGATCTAATGGTATCCTGAGAACCCACCCGTGAATGAGTATGCTTCCTAACCACCAACATTCTCTAGTACTTCATCTGTGAATGGCGTTGGGACTGGATCGTGTACACAGGCCTCGTTCAACTTCCTGAGGTCTACGCATATTATTATTTCACCCTTCTTTTTTTTCTCCTATACTACCATAGGACTCAACCAATCAGATTCTTCCACTGGTTCAATAATTCCAGCTGTGAGCATTTTGTCTAATTCATCACGGACCTTTTCTTTGTACTTTGGGTTCAAGCGGTATGGTCGCTGCTTAACTCGCTTTGTGTCGGGTTTTAGGGTGATCTTCATCATCACTAAATCGCCCACGATCCCTTTTAAGTTCATAATTTTAGTTGGGAAAAAGTCTTGGTATTTGCAGAGTAACTCAACAACTTTTTCGACCGTGGTATTGTCCCAATAGACCCCAAGCATTGCGTACTTCGACTCTACCTCTGTTCCAATGTTGACATGCTCCATTTTTAGCAGCGCGATGATGTCGGGGTCTTCATGTGATGGTCCGTGAATCTCATGATAGCCTTCTGTTTCTAGAATGTTAATGTTCCGTGGGTCCTCATCATCCTCCTCAACATTCATGTTATAACACTCTAGTGCACTACTTAATTGTGTCGTCCATTATGGCTAAAGTACACCGTTTGGCTCCTGTGGTATTTTAAAGATAGCGGCTTTTACTGCTTGTAGTGCATCATCAACAGTATTTGACCAATGATCTTCAAATGTGAACATTAACAAAAATCCTTCACGCAAGACATCCTATTTGCCCGTACCATGGCGTAGCTCTGTCTTAGTATACCAATTCATGCGTATAACGTCCAGGGTATGGTAGAATAAGTGTACCCATTCAGGCTGTGGCTCTTCCCCATAGACCTTGGTCCATTTCACAAGGTGCGTGTGTGGATCATCTCATCCGTCATATTTGTTGACTAGTTGTATTTGTGGTTTTCCAAAACACAGGCGCATCATCCTTCTGCATCCGTGCCAGTCCTCAAAATTTCCCTGATGTGTACCCCACCATAGTATGGGTGTGGTGCGTAGTGCCCAATTTAGCACATCGAATTGCTGATGTTCTGGAACTACACTTCCAAATTTGCTGAGAAATTCATCCACCACTGTTAATACATCATATGTTAGTAACTCCCTTTCCTCTGTTGTCACACAACGCAATGATCTAGTCATCACGTTGCAATTGTCATTGTTACTTCGTGTAGCCAATTCTGCCATCGCTCTATCTCTTCATTTGAATCCGAAGTGTAAGACATTTCATGCTCCCATGAAATCCTTCCATCTGCAGTCTAATTCACCTAGTCTTCTTCTCGCACAGTTATCTTGTTAATACAATTGAGATTGTCATCGCTATCATCGTCGCGCACCGGTTTAGTGTATCACACTCCTTCAGCTGGGTCTAATGGTACTACCACGCGTAGTGACTTTTTCTCAAAGATCATTTTGCGCTTCTTCAAATTTATGACTCCATTCATCTTGGTGGCCCAGTCTATTCCTAGTAGCGGGGGATACGGATTGTTGTCATCAACAATCTCTATCACTTCAAAATCAGCCTGCACACTTGCACCTTCAATATCGACTGTTACCCCTTGTAATCTTCTCATGGGAAAAATCTTCTATTGGTTCACCATTTGTAACTGAATAGGGGACCATCATAGCGTGGTTCTGCCCATGCATTCCCATGTTTTCTTTGGTAGTACATTTGCATCTGAACCCAAATCTAGGATTACCTAATCCATTTCATACTCACCAATCTGCGTAGTCAACCTCATTTCCCTTCTGTCATGTGGAAAGAGTTATTTTTGCTGACAAAACTAACCTCCCTAGGAGTCTAAGACTCTCTAGTGACAAACAAGACAATTAAGAGCAATCCTTCTCTAAACATGCATTATTCTATGAGAAACCAAGTGTTTTTCGATCCTACCTCAAGTCCAACGCTTGTTGTGGCAGTCTAGCCTCGTCGATCCAGATGAGCTCCTCCTTCACTTTGAAACCTGCATACACTAACAATCAAACGATTACATAACACCTGAATATTCCATAAAACAAAGCATATTCAACATATAGACCAAGGAGTATATGAAACAATTCATTAACAACAAATCATTGAGAAGAATGGACTTATTTGTATTAAGGAAACAAAAAAGAAACCATTACAACCTGAGCCTTGGTGTTGTGCAAGTTCCTCCCAGGGTCCAGCAAGAGTTTTCCTCTACTTTGACAAGCTCACCCACTTCCAAATGAAACAAGAAAGGATGGTAATCTCTCCTCACAAGCTTCTACAAGGAAGTCCTAATTCCAGCAGCATCTACCCTTTGGAATGTTCAGCTTTCAACCTCCCCTCCTTTGGCCCAATGCCTGTATTTATAGTGTTATAGAGGAAGTTATTCAGGTCCAACATCAATGGGATACTCCCTCTTTTGGATGGGGTAGCTCCTCTCTTGATGGGATAAGTTCCTCTATCATAGGGATGCATGAACCATCTGGAGGCGCTCAATACACGTCAAACACTCTTCTAGAAAGCTTTAGAAGTGACCACAAGTAACTTTTTTAAGATGAAACTCGCGCCTTTTGACCTTTACAGGAGTATGCACCCATCCCTTGACTTACAGAGCGTACAAGTATGCAGGTACAATGAGCTTGGGATGCGTACACGCAAGCAAGGTAGACAGAACCTGCGTACCCAGAGATAAACATGATTTTTAATGACTTTCTCTCTTTTTGAATTTTGACATGGAGAGCAGAGGCATAAGGCTTGACAAGGAGGATAATATGACTATTGATGGAGCCATATTAACTGTAGATAGTCATGGTGACAAATTTCAGTGTTACAGATTGCCCCCTAAAGTGCGAAGCCTATAATAGATAAGGGTTTTATATCATCTAGGAAGGGTGAAGTACTTTATCATTTCAAGGATTATCTCGTGGAGAGCCTGGTTAGAA
>APFE030537374.1:3537-39360 GCA_000404065.3 Pinus taeda | reverse complement strand
TCCACATACAAGACCAGATAAATAACACAGTCACCAATTAATTTAAAATACACACAGTGATCTGCTTTTCTTCTGGTGAAGCCAAGTCCTCGTATAATTGTATCAAATTTCTGATACCACATCCTTGGTGACTGTTTTAACCTATACAGAGACTTATTTAACTTGCATACCAGTTCTTTCTTACCCTTCACCACAAAGCCTTCAGGTTGCTTCATGTAGATCTCCTCTTCCAGATCCCCGCAAAGAAATGTTGTCTTCACATCCATCTATTCTACCTCAAAATCAAAAGTAGCAACAACAAGTAAAAGTAATCTAATAGAAACTACCTTGGCAATAGGAGAACAAATATCACCAAAATCAATTCCCGACACCTGGGAATAACTTTTTGCCACCAACTGAGCTTTGTATTTCTCCACCTTTCCTTCTACATTTGTCTTTTTCTTGAACACCCATTTGCTGCCAATGGGTTTCCTTCCAGCCGGCAACTCCACCAGATCCCATACCTCATTTTTGTGCAAAGATGCCATTTCATCAACCATGGCTTCTTTCTAAAGTTTTCCATCCTCTGAATCTACTACTTCCTTCACAATTCTGGGATCATCATCAGTAATAAATAAAGCAAAATTTTAAGAGAAAGTAGATGGGCTATACCTTTCTAGTTTCCTTCTTTCTTGAGATAATCTTCTCACACTTGGAGTTTGTGGCTCTTCATCTTTTGATTCCTCCTCTGTTATAGAGTCTGATTCTTCCTCCTTAAGCTCAAACTCTATCTTCTTAGGTTCATTTGGTTGGACTTCATGTTTAATAACATCTTTCACCTCTCTAAACACCACATCTTGGATGTACACAACCTTCCTTGTTACTGGGTTCCAAAGTTTATAACCCTTTAAACCATCCTTATACCCAATAAAGATGCACTTTTCAGATTTACTATCCAACTTGGTTCTTTTCTCCTTTGGAACATGTACATATGCATCACATCCAAATACCCTCATATGTGAAAGAGAGAGTTTCTTACCAGTCCATACCTCTTGTGGAGTCTTATCCTACAACATTGAGGAAGGTGATCTGTTGACCAGGTAACATGTTGTCTCCACTGCCTCTGCCTAGAATTCTTATCCTAACCCAACACTACTAAGCATGCTTCTTTCCCTTTCCATCAACGTCTTGTTCATTCTTTTCGCAACTCCATTTTTCTCAGGTGTGTATGGAGTAGTCTTTTGCCATACTATACCACACTTCTTACAGAATTCTTCAAATTCCTTAATGCAAAACTCTCCACCGTTATCTGTCCTCAACACCTTTATCTTCTTCTCTATCTGGTTTTCCACTAGAGCCTTAAATTATATAAACCTGTTAAAGACTTCATATTTCTTATTAAGGAAATATATCCATGTATTCCTTGAGAAGTCATCTATAAATGATACATAGTACACAATCTTACCCAGTGATGGAACCTTCATAGGTCCAAACACATCATTGTGCACAAGTTCTAATATCTGTTTCACCCTCTTACCACCAGAGGGGAAACTCACCCGATTCTTCTTCCCATATACACAATTTTTATAGGAATCAAAATCCAAAGAGCTATTACTCATACCTTCTACCATACCTTTACCATGAAGTATTCGAAGGCCCTTCTCTCCAGTATGTCCAATCCTTTGATGCCACAACATGGTCTTCTCTCTAGAGACCACTAGATTTTCTGCTCCACTTTCAAGAACCACAAAACTGTTGCACCCATCAACAACAGTGCTACCTTGCAGCTTGTACAGAGTTCTAGACCGAACTCTTCACATCAATACCAGTGCTCCTCAAACCATCTTGCAGGTATCCTTCTCGAACACTATTTTATACCTGCATCATCCAGCTTGCTTACGGAAATCAGATTTCTGGCTAATGCAAGAATATGCAGAATACCCGAAAGTGTTCTAACCCTTCCACCTTGCAACTTCAACTTAACTTTTCCGCGACCAACGATTCTAGCCTTCCTGTCATCCCCCAAGAAGAGATCACCACCGTCATATTTCTCATACTCGCAGAACCACTCTCTATGGGGAGTGAAGTGAAAGGATGCACCCGAGTGTTGTGGCCATCAACAACCCCCCTTCTTATTTAGTATTATTACTAATACTAAATAAGTGGGGACCCTTAGTCAAAAGATTTTAAAATTGAATTAGTGCTTGTATTTCCTTTTTAATAAAACTTACCATCATAAACTTAGGAAAATACCTTTGAAAAATCTAAAAAGTCTAAGTTTCATGATGAGGAAAGACAAAATCACTCCTTAAGAAATATCACATCGTGAAAAGGATAATAAAATGCCTCCTTACTACCCAAACTCTATGATTACGAGATTGCAATGCGAGATTACATATTAAAAAACATACATATCGCATCGCATGCCTTAAAACGCACTTACGCTGGAAAACTGCAGAAAACTCTGATATGCGATGACGCATATCGCAAAATCGCACCTCGCAAGAAATACATTAACACGAAATGAACACATACAATGAAAATGCGATATTGCGACCATGTGATATTGAGTAGAGCGGCAAAGCGATCTTACGAAAGAATATCACAATGATATTGCGATATTGCGATCTTGCGATAATGCGATGCAGCGATCTGCGATATTACAAAGAAAATCGCAAAATTTCTCCATCGAAAAATCTTTCGGCTCACTTCGAGAAAGGTTTTTCCATAAAACGAGACCTGGCTATGCGCTTTAATGCTAATTAATGAGTAAGTTGCCAGTTGTTAATAAAATATGGTTTTTTGTTTATCAAAGAACCAGTTCACGTAAGGTGGTATATTTTTGCATATCTTCAGCATTTAAAGCTTTCCCGTCACTATTCCTTATCATTACTCTCACCTCACTTGCAAACTGTAGGAACAAAGAACAAAGAACTATACAAAGTAGTATACAGGAAACTATGGGGAAGAAAGGCAAGGCTCCAGTGTCTGAAGATAAAGAAATGGTGCCCTTGTACACAGACACCGCATGCAACAGAGACGCGGATATTTCCACTTGGGAAGGCATGTATAATCTACTTGAGGAAGAGAATCCCAAGGTAATGGAGTTTATGGCTACTACGGGCTCACAGAATTATTCTGAGGCATCAGTTGCAGATTTAGCCTGTTCGTTCCTACACCAGATAGCGGCAAAGCCCAAAATTTCCCCCTACACAGATATGGTGAAATGGATACTAGACATCGCTGACATCAAAAACATATAGTTTAGGGCTCAGGGTGAAGAACTTAAGGAATCATTATTTTCACAAAATTTCAAATTTTCATCCGCTAAAAGAAAGCACACAAGAGGCGAAAATCGCACCAAGGAAGCCCTGATCAAGAAACGGAGGCAGTTTCTGGGTAAAACTTCTCGAAATGGAAAGATTCTAATTGCTCAGTTACCTGTAAGCCCCAAAAATTCGGAAAAAGTATGTTAAAGATAAAAGGTAAAACTTGAATCCAAAAATCAGCGATAATGGTCAGAAATATCCTCAAAGAATTTAGTGAAACCACACAGCCAGTGTATGACTCTCAAAAGCATCATCAATTCTGCTGAAAGCTCTTGCTGATTTCATTCTTGCAGCACAGTTAAAGGCTGAAGTTGACTAACTGACTCTTCTCAAACAAATGTTGAATGCTTTCGATGTTAAGGAGAAAGTACAGAAATAGTTAAATGTTAGATTTAATTTTAGAAATAGTTTTGCTTTATTTTTGCCTAGAAAAAGGATGGTCATTTAAACCGTATCCTATAGTTTTGTAAATAAGTTATTTTTAGATGTAGTTAGTAGTATTTAAACCCTTCTCATGCATTTAGAGAAGGGTCCAGAAATTTATCAAAAACTTGTCCTCAGAACATGCACTTTTGCACCCTCCAAGGAGGTTTTGATGAATGAATGGAACATGATTTATTGATTTTTGCATTTAATATATGCTACTGATGCTGCACTTCTGTACTCTTAGTGGATGTTGGATTAAGAAGAGATAAATCATTATCACTTGAAGCTCATGAGTAGAACTAGTTATAAATGGTACTTCTATCTCTTAACTATTTCTATCTTTTGTGTTAAAGTGATATTCAAGTTCAGTTGTTTATATATTAATGCGTGAATCCCTGAGTTATCATTTGGCACTTTTGTATGGTGATAGCTATTTATTTATGCTTAATGTATGAGTAGCTTACTGTGCGATGCGTTTTTCATAACTGTTTCATCTAACTTTTTATGCGAAGTGGTTTATCTATATTTAATTTTTTTCTTATAACAGTTGAATGATCTTTATTACCGATTGTTATTTGAAATCATTTTAGATCACATAGAAGAAAGATTACATCCCGGGTTAGTATAGACTTAGATATTTCTGTTTTCTTAGAATGCAATTGTATGTCATTAGATTAGAATTAGAATTAGAGCATCTTAATTAGGAACTATTAGATCAAAATATCAAATTCTACACACACACACTCATAAATTGGGAAACTGGTGCCATATCCCCAGTCGGACCCACCATACCAAACGGAAAAGGAGCTGCCAACCAAGGTCAGGACCGGGTGGGTATCCCCCTTGTTGTAGACTTGATCTTTGGGGCTTCAACATATTTGGCGCTAGAAGGAGGGCCACGAACTATGAATGGCAAGTAAGTCCAAATCTAAATACTATTCTGAGAGTAAACCTCCCTCACCATCTCCCCCGACTTCTCCATTGCATTTAGAATCTTTAAATCCATAGCCATAAGTCGTAGGATCGAAATTCGCTGCTACAAACCCTGAAATTTCAGAAAAATCTACGATTGAACCTCCTGAAGTCGAATCTCTGATTCACAAACTTCAACAATTTTCTAGATCTCCTCCAAGATCTGATAAATCTCAAGGCAACATGACTTCGCAATATAACCCTACTCATCCTTTGACCAGATTAAAGAGCGAAAATTTTTGTGTTCAACCAACTGAGTTACCTCTACCCACTAGGAAGAGAGCAAGGAAATCACCTAAAGGGTTTGACAACGAGACTCTTTCACCCTCATCATCCATCTCAAATTCCTCACCGCGAAGTCAACCATCCACTCCTCCACTTCAGATCATTGTGCACCAACCTACTGGTACTTGTACATCTCCTTCTCAATCATCTAGAGTCATAATATCCTCATCTTCTCAACCTCAGGGATCATCTTTTGCACTTCCCTCCGTTAGTGGATCAATGATGGCCCAATCTCCATGGAACAACCTAGGGGTAGTCTTAATGCCTACGCCCTTGAGTCAGTTACCATCCCATCCTGAAAAATTGATGCCTAAGTTTAATCCAGAAGAAGGCATGCTAGTGGAAGAGCATATTAATAACTTTATGCTATCCATAAATCTTAATGGAGTTACTAACGAAGATGTTGTTGTTCAACTTTTTCCTTATGCTCTTCAGGGAACAACCGGATCATGGTATTTTTCATTACCATATGGATCTATCACTAGTTGGGATATCTTCCAAGAACAATTCCTCATCAGATTTGGTGATGATAGGTCTACAGCGACATTGATCAGTGACCTATCAAATCTTAGGGCTAAGTCAAAAGAACCTATCAAAGACTTCAATTCACGTTTCAATAGACTGTTAAACAAAATTCCTACTGCTTCCAAGCCCAGCGAAGAAGTGCGAAGTGAATGGTATATCACTGCTTTACCATCAAACATAGCAATCTTCGTGGACAGGGCTAACAAGACAACTTTAGCCGAAAATATTAAAGAAGCAATAGCTGTAGAGAAACGTATTATAGCCCTTGAAAAAAAAACCACCATGGAAGAACGGAAATCCAAGAAGGTTACTTTCAGAGAAGATCCCAAGAAAAAACAATCGAAAGATCCATTCGATTTAGAAGGATTGCAAAAAGTTTTGAAGACCATGTCTAATGAGATGGTCGACATTAAGAAGCAAGTGGTAGAAACTTCTTCAAAAAAACCATATAGACCTTTTAAAAGAAACCCTTCGACTGATTCAAAGCCCCCAAATGCTATTACGAGCACTGAATCCGAAGAAGAAGAAGAGGGAATTGCTACTGAAGGGAAAACCGATGAAGAAGAAGTTGTAGAGTTACAAGGAATGTGGGATTTCATCCTCCCACAAGAAGAAGATCAAGAAGCATCCCCGGTTAGTACACGAAGTAGAAATCAGCTTGATCCTCCTCAAACTACCCCTAAGCCAAAGAGCGCAAGCTCGGCAACAAAGGATAAAGTCGCAGCCAAGAAAACGACACCTAAAGCGACTCAAACCAGCCTAGTCCAAACAGACGCATCTACTCCATCTAAAACACTGATCATTTCAGATGAAATGGAATACAATATTATAGAAGATATGAAAAAGACTAGGGCCAACATCACTCTTTATGAATTGAGCAAGTTAAAACACCAGCAAAAGATACTTTTGAAAGAATTACATGCTGTCCCAATTGCACCTTTTCCTGCTACTGTAATTTCTCAAGCTTCCCACGATATGGGAAGACCTCCGACTAATGTGATTAACAAAGTTGATCCAAAAGACATCGCGTCAATTGGAGGAAGATCAAGGTCACATACTCCCCCGTTTCTTCTTACTTATGAAATATTTAATAAAAATTTACATAATTGCTTAATGGATTTGGGAGCTTCATCGAATATTCTACCAAAATCAATATGTACAAAATTGAACGTTCAACCGCAAAAATTTACTGTGCACATAGTCCAGCTAGATCTATCGCAAGTCGAAGTGATTGGCGAATTAAATCGGGTTACCATAAGGCTGTCATCCAACCCAAAGGTATGTCAATTTATCAACATTTTAGTTGCTGATATTCCAGAATTTTATGGCTTAATTCTTAGTAGAGATTGGTCAGAAAAACTTCATGAATACTTTGCAACTGACTGGTCGCACATGTGGCTCCCTTACAATGGTAAACCTAATCAAATAAAAGTTGAATGAGAAAGACATCAGAAATACATAGTAACGGAGCTAGAAGGGGAGAATGAACCAGTAGCATATAACAACAGTATTATTGGCAATTACTCAATAGATTCTTCCCTATGGAATTTTAATGCTCATACGTCACCTTATTTAGAACATTCTATTTTATCCCAAGTCGAAAATTTTTCTCAAACAGATAGTTCTAAATGTATTAATTTTGTAGATAGTCCTGTAAATAAATCTTTATTTTGGAAATTATTTTTTGATGGTTCTAAATCTAACAAAGGAGCAGGAGCAAGATGTGTGCTAGTTAGTCCAGAAGGAGATAAAACTATGTTAACTTGCAGACTCGAATTTGATTGCACCAACAATACTGCAGAATATGAGGCTTTAGTCCAAGGGTTGTACAAAGCAATCAGATTGGACGTCAAATACCTTCAAGTTTTTGGAGATTTTGAAATTGTAGTCAGACAGGTACGTAATACTATACATTGTTTATCAAGTCATCTAAAACATTATCAATCTTTAGTTCAAGATCTGACTGAAAACTTTATAGCATTTAATATCTCATCAATTCCTAGACTCCAGAATGCAAGTGCAGACCTTTTAGTTAACGTAGCTTCCAAACTTATCCCTTCAGAAGATTTTAGCCTTGATAGATTCTCAATAGAATTAATTTTCAAACCTTTTATTCCTGATAACATTACAAATTGGAGAATTTTAAACAACAATCCTGACATCGTGAGTTTTCTCACATCTGAAGGATCCTATACCAATCAAATAATTGACGAAGACCAACATGACCGACAATTGCAACAAGATAGCACTAGCAATGCTATACCTAAGTCGGTAGTCAAATTAGAAGACCTATATGATTTGAAAGATTGGTTTAAAAGATCTACCAATTCGAAACTCCAAATTTCAACTTTGAACTACGAATTAATAAATCTTGGAACCAATACCAAACCACAAAACATCAATCTAGGCCTTGGCCTAACTCCTGAAGAAAAATTAGCATATATTCGTCTTTTGAGACATTACAATTTTTTTTTTGCTTGGAACTATGATGAACTTAAAACGAATGACACTTCCATCATCCAACATACTATTCTGATTATAGACGATGAAAAACCGGTCCAACAGAAGTTGAGAAAAATCCATCCCAATCTAGAAAACCAAATCAAATCTGAACTCAACAAGCTATTGAAATCCAAAATAATCTTTCTGATTCGAAATTCCAAATGGGTCTCAAATATGGTTCCCGTTAGAAAGAAAAATGGAGATATTAGAATCTGCATTGACTTTCGAAATCTTAATAAAGCCTGCCAAAAGGATAATTTTCCTTTACCTCCTATGGAACAAATGTTGCAGGCAGTTGCAGGCTTAGAACTAATGTCCTTTTTGGATGGATTTTCAGGATACAATCAAGTGTTGGTTCATCCTGATGATCAATTAAAAACCACATTTAGAACCAAATGGGGCACCTACGCATATCAAAAGATGCCCTTTGGTCTAATCAATGTTGGTGCCACTTTTCAGAGAGCCATGGACATCACATTCAAAGGTTTAGTTAATAAATCCGTGGTAATCTATTTGGATGATATAATTGTCTATTCGAAGAAATGAAGCAACCATCTTATAGATTTAAAACAAATCTTACAACGTTGTTTGAAGTATGGAATTTCACTTAACCCAAAAATGTCCTTTTCGCATTAAGTGAAGGAAAACTTCTAGGATTCATCGTGTCAAAATCTGGTATTCACATTGATCCTGACAGAATCAAGGAAATTTCTGAAATATCCCTAACTCACAATAAAAAAGCCATGCAATCTTTCCTTGGTCAGATAAACTTTGTAAAGAGATTTGTTCCAGATTTTTCAAGAATCGTGTCTCCTTTACAAGCGATGATAAAAAAGAACTCAAACTTCAAAAGGGGCCAAGACGACTATGAGGCATTCAATCTGATCAAGCAAGAAATTATGTACGCTCCATCTTTAACAACTCCAAATTTTTCAGAGCCTTTTATTTTATATACATTTGCCTCTGATAGATCATATGCTATGATACTCACTCAAGCTAATCAATAAAAAGCAGAAGCTCTGATTGCTTTCTTTAGTTCAAATTTACAGGGGGCTGAATTAAATTATTCAGATGTGGAGAAACAAGCTTATGCTATTTTCAAAGCAATCAAATATTTCAGACCCTTTCTACTCAAAACCCATACAAAAATCATTGTACCATTTCCAGCGGTAAGAAATATTTTAGTGCAAAAAGATGTGGGTGAGAAAAGAGCCAATTGGGTTACTACCCTACAGGAATATGTTGTAGAAATCAAACTAGCAAGTATTGTAAAAGGTCAAGGCTTTTGCAAAATGCTGGCCAAAGCATCACTTATATCTAAAAGTCCATCTGTAGACATACAAATGTATGAGGTAAGCCTAAACAATAATGAGTCATTATATGTTGATATCATTTATTATCTAAAGAATGGATATGCTCCTTCACACCTCAATCATACCAAGAAAAGAGCTCTAAGGTTGAAAGCTAAACAATATCAACTCTAGAACGATGTTATTTTTAGAATAAATTATGATTCTATTCTCCTTAGATGTCTTGAGGAATCTGAAGCTAAAAAAGTTTTGCAGGAACTCCACGATGGGCCAGCAGGCGTGCACTATGCTGGAGATGCTATTACACATAAAATCTTACGCGCAGGCTATTACTGGCCCACATTATTCAAAGACTCGCACAATTACGTGAGGAAATGTCAAGCATGCCAAACCGCTGCTGGGAGACAAAAGAAACCATCCTTACCACTACAACCAGTCAACATTGAACAACCTTTTGATCAGTGGGGATTGGACATAATAGGTGAGATCGTTCCTCACTCTTCTAAATATCATAGATATATCCTTACAACAACAAATTACTTTACTAAATGGGTAGAAGCAATTCCTCTCAAGACGGCTAATTTTGAACATATCATTGAGTTCATAGATCAATTTATAATCACCAGGTTTGGGTTTCCTTCCACTTTAATGTTTAATAATGCATCATACTTTCCTGGAAACGCAATGACTGAATTTGCACTTAAAAGAGGTTTCAAATTTAAATATTCTGCCAATTACTACCCACTGGGCAATGGGTTAGCTGAATCTACAAATAAAAACCTAATCAGGATTATCAAATGAACAGTTGACCAAAATCACAAAAATTGGCATAAGTATTTAATATATGCTTTATGGGTAGATTGAATAACACAAAAAGCCTCCATCGGCACTTCTCCGTTCAATTTAGTTTATGGAAAAAAAGTGGTTCTTCCTTCTCATTTATCAATTCCTTCTTTGTCTTTAGTTCAATATATTGATGAAGCACCAAATTCCTCCTTACAGCTAAGGCAAATGGAAATAATCAAGTTAGAAGAGCAACGAGAACAAGCCAAAAGAACTCACACTTATCACCAAGCATTAGTGAAAGCCTCTTTTGATGCGAACATGATGACCAGAAAAGATTTTCAGATAGGAGATCTAGTTTTAAAATGGGACAAGGCTCATGAGGAAAAGGGAAAACATACAAAATTTCAACAAATGTGGCTTGGCCCTTTTCAAATCATAGAAGTCATAGGTCCGTCCACTTTCATGTTGCAGGATTTAACAGGAAAGAGAGATTCTTTACCTGTTAACGGACAAATCCTTAAGAAATATTTTCCTTAGAAGATTATTCTTCTATTTTGTAAATTATTTTTTATTTTCATAAATAAAACCAGTTGTGAATGGTTACATTAGGTATTTACAAAAAAGACACCAATTCTCTTTCAGATTTTGTTTTTCGCTTATATAAATAGCAAATCTTTTAGAAAATTGATCTTTATTATTGAAAGATACAGTTAAAAGACTCTAGCCTAGAGATGATACTAGTTTCAACTATAAATAATGTGATGAAAACGACCTTTAGTGAAAATTTGTTTTATATTAGTGAAATGAAAGGTATCAATAACAAAACAAAGATCCTCTGTAGAGCAGCTCTGTACAAAAAACTCTACTATTATCGTCCAGAGCTATCTTAAGGAATAAATGACTTCCTCCTTACTTAGGAAATTACAAATTTCAGAGAAACAATCCAAGGATACACTTTATCTTAAAGAGTAAGAGGTCTCATCACGAGACGGCTTATCAGAATGACAGATATTATAACTTGCTGACTTTGCCAATACTGCATACCACAACAGGGCAATGACTCAAGATTGTTGCAATCAAAAGGCAAGGGGTCTCATCATGAGCCAGCTTGTTCAGCAAAGTTATAAATCAAGTGAATGACTATGTTATAAATTGGCTATCAAACCAAGACATTTTTCTTTAAGAATAAAAAAGAAAATGAAAGCAATAAGTGTAGATATGGATTCCTCTTTGAAAATTGCATGTTTTTCTAAGTAGGATACAAGATCATTGCTGGGTAACAGGTAACCTTGTCGAGGCTATGAACGCCTGCTGGCAGCAGAGGCTCTACCTATGACAAAAGAGCACATTTAAAACTAATTTACAGAGAAGGCTTTGTTTTATCTTTATAAACCAAGTAATGACTGATGTAGATACAAGGACTAGCTTGAGGGAGCAAATAATCAAATTTGAAAATATAAGAAACAAAATATCATTGACAGGTTAAAGAATAATGTACTTTATCTTTCTATAATAAAGTTTAACTTTCTGGAAAAAAAAAATTGTAAGTTTAGAAAATTCAAAAGAAAGACAGAGATAACTAGTTCTTCCAAGTGAATCGCCAATTGTTGTGGCCACTAACAACCCCCATTCTTATTTAGTATTATTACTAATACTAAATAAGGGGGGACCCTTAGTCAAAAAATTAAAAAAAAGAATTAGTGCTTGTATTTCCTTTTTAATAAAACTTACCATCATAAACTTAGGAAAATACCTTTGAAAAATCTAAAAAGTCTAAGTTTCATGATGAGGAAAGACAAAATCACTCCTTAAGAAATATCGCATCGCGAAAAGGATAATAGAACGCCTCCTTACTACCCAAACTCTATGATTATGAGATTGTGATGTGAGATTACATATTAAAAAACATATATATCGCATCGCATGCCTTAAAACGCACTTACGCTGGAAAACTGCAGAAAACGACGATATGCGATGACGCATATCGCAAAATCGCACCTTGCAAGAAATACATTAACACGAAATGAACACATACAACGAAAATGCGATATTGCGACCATGCGATATTGCGATAGAGCAGCAAAGCGATCTTACGAAATAATATCACAATGATATTGCGATATTGCGATAATGTGATGTAGTGATTTGTGATATTACAAAGCAAATCACAAAATCACTCCATCGCAAAATCTTTCAGCTCACTTCGAGAAATCTTTTTCCATAAAACGAGACCTAGTTATGCGCTTTAATGCTAATTAATGAGTAAGTTGCCAGTTGTTAATAAAATATGGTTTTGTGTTTATCGAAGAACCAGTTCACGTAAGGTGGTATATTTTTGCATATCTTCGGCATTTAAAGCTTTCCCGTCACTATTCCTTCTCATTACTCTCACCTCACTTGCAAACTGCAGGAACGAAGAACAAATAACTATACAAAGCAGTATACAAGAAACTATGGGGAAGAAAGGAAAGGCTCCGGTGTCTGAAGATAAAGAAATGGCGCCCTTGTACACGGACACCGCATGCAACAGAGACGCAGGTATTTCCACTTGGGAAGGCATGTATAATCTACTTGAGGAAGAGAATCCCAAGGTAATGGAGTTTACGACTACTGCGGGCTCACAGAATTCTTCTGAGGCATCAGTGGCAGATTTAGCCTATTCGTTACTACACCAGATAGCGGCAAAGCCCAAAATTCCCCCCTACACAAATATGGTGAAATGGGTACTGGATAGTGCTGACATCAAAAACAGATAGTCTAGGACTCAGGGTGAAGAACTTAAGGAATCATTGTTTTCATAAAATTTCAAATTTTCATCTGCTAAAAGAAAGCACACAAGAGGCGAAAATTGCACCAAGGAAGCCCGAATCAAGAAACGGAGGCAATTTCTGGGTAAAATTTCTCAAAATGGAAAGCTTCTAATTGCTCAGTTACTTGTAAGCCCCAGAAATTCGAAAAAAGTATGTTAAAGATAAAAGGTAAAACTTGAATCCGAAAATCAGTGATAATGGTTAGAAATATCCTCAAAGTATTTAGTGAAACCACACAGCTAGTGTATGACTCTCAAAAGCATCATCAATTCTGCCGAAAAGATGGCACCAGCTCTTGCTGATTCTGTTTTTGCAGCGCAATTAAAGGTTGAAGTCGGCCAATCGACTCTTCTCAAACAAATGCTGAATGCTTCCGATGTTAAGGAGCAAGTATAGAAATAGTTAGATGTTAGATTTAATTTTAGAAATAGTTTTGCTTTATTTTTGCCTAGAAAAAGGACGGTCATTTAAACCGTATCCTATAGTTTTGTAAATAAGTTGTTTTTAGATGTAGTTAGTAGTATTTAAACCCTTCTCATGCATTTAGAGAAGGGTCCAAAAATTTATCAAAAACTTGTCCTCGGAACATGCACTTTTACACCCTCCAAGGAGGTTTTGATGAATGAATGGAACAAGATTTATTGATTTTTGCATTTAATATCTGCTACTGATGTTGCACTTCTGTACTCTTAGTGGATGTTGGATTATGAAGAGATAAATCATTATCGCTTGAAGCTCATGAGTAGAACTAGTTATAAATGGTATTTCTATCTTTTGTGTTAAAGTGATATTCAAGTTTAGTTGTTTATATATTAATCCGTGAATGCCTGAGTTATCATTTGGCACTTTTGTATGGTGATAGCTATTTATTTTTGTTTTCTTATAATACAATTGTATTTCATTAGATTAGAATTAGAATTAGAGCATCTTAATTAGGAACTGTTAGATCAGAAATATCAAATTCTACACGCACACACTCATAAATTGGGAAACTGGTCCCATATCCCCAATCGAACCCACCATACCAAATGGAAAAGGAGCTTCCAACCAAGGTCCGGACTGGGTGGGTATCCCCCTTGTTTTCGACCCGATCTTCGGGCTTTCAACACCGAGTCAATCAACCATGCCTCATGATCTACATGTGTACTTGAAGAAGCAGAGGTGGTTTTTGCCTCTGCAGAAGGAGCATCATCATATCCCTTTCCTTTATCAGGAGCTTTAGATTTACAATCCCTTTTGTAGTGCCCTTCCTTTCTACATTTCCAACACACCACCTTTATAGCTTTTCCTAGAGATTTAGATCCCCCTCTATATTTAGATCTCCCACTCAATGACTTATTTTTGTTTCTGTTCTAAGACCGTCCTCATATAGACAAGGCATCATCATTCTGGCTCTCTATATTTTTCCATCTCATCTCCTCTGTCAGCAAGGATGAGACTATTTCATCAAACTGCAAGGCAGTTACATTGGTACCTATTGCAATAACTAGACTTTCCCACAAATTTGGTAGAGAACACAATAAACCGATGCACTTATCTTCATCTAAAATTTTAATATCAATAGATGATAACTGACTTACCACAATATTAAATGTGTTCAGATGCTCTGTCATCGAGTCTCCATATTTCATCCTCAGGTTATACAACATTTTCTGTAGGAACAATTTATTCACGAGAGACTTAGATTGGTGCAAAGTCCCTAACTTGTCCCATAAAGCCTTAGTTGTAGCTTCCCTTGATACATTCAGCAATACCTAATCTGAGACACACAATCATATTGTGCTCTTTGCCTTCCTATCCAACTTCTTCCATTCTTCATCAGACACTCCCGTTGGTTTAGTACCCAGATCTACCATGATCCACTAATCTTTATCCACCAATAGATCCTCCATCTTGAGTTTCCACAACTCAAAACTTTGACCATTAAATTTCTCTATCTCTATCTTTCCAATGCTCGCCATCTTCTTTCACCACCAGAATCGATCCCACAAATCTCCCACTGAACAAGGTTTACCACAGGCCCGAGCGAAACCCCTCAGCAACAAAGGCGTCCCCTTGAATCCAAAACAACTCTGATACCAAATGTAGGTTTTAACCCTGTACAGAAATTACCTTCATACGAATTCTAAAACACATAAAATAAACAATGCGAGAGCATAACAAATAAAACACATATACACATAAATTTTCCCCTGGATCTCAAGACCGGGACTACCAGCTTGATTTTTCATTATGTTCCTTTCAATGTTACAATACATATTTATGCATATCGAAGCATCCAATACCATGGACCGAAAACCATCGCATCCAAAACCATTTGCATAAAAACCATGCACAAAACCATAAGTAGGTCCACCCAACCTAATATAACACAACCCAACATTCCATATTTTTATCTCATACAAAGGTCCTCATTTGAACAAAACAATTTGATGATGCTTTTTCATAGGTGTTTGGCTGATGAATTCTCTCTTTCATGCAGGTTCTTCCAATGTTTGATATGATGTTTTTGGAGTTGGTTAGTGACCTTTAAGTTGCCTCTCAAGAATTGTGTGGCTTGTTCAAATCTCAAGGATTTCCTCATTGATGCTTAAGGATGGCCAAATATTCATTCTAGAGATGCAAAAGTTCCCTACTTTTGGTTTTGTAGGATTTGTGTAGGCTGCTATAGGATTTGTTAGTGTCAGTCTTTGAAACCTTCCTCCAATGAGCAAACATGCTCTTACAAAGTGATTTTAAGGTGTCAAGGTCAAATTTTGTCATTTCAGTGAGTCTTCAAGCAAAACTTGGTCACTAGGTATTAGGTCTAGGGTTTGTTTTCACTCCTTTCAAAGTTGTCCAAATGTCGGTCCATGTCACCATTCAACTGAGTGTACCATCATTCAGAGGGTTTTCATCATCATGTCAGGTTCCAATGGGTCATTTACACCTTGTTCATGCTTCAGTTGTGCCTAGGTAAGGTTCATTTCCCTCTCCTAGGGTTTTGAAGGTAATGTCTCTTGGATGGTCAAATCATCAACAAAACTTGTATCCTGATGTTCATACACCTTGCCCTATCCTTAATGTGCCTTATTAAACAATACCCATCACTGATATCCCTCAAATTCCTCATTTTCACACAAACCCTAGTTTCTTGCTACAATTTGACAATTTTCTAGGCTAGGCCTGTGTTTTGTCCTTTTTGACCCCTTCTCTTCACTCAATCTTTGAAATTCCACTTTCCCCTACTTCCTAATATCCCTTCCTACTTCCCAAAATTTTCTCAAGAATTTAGAAACCCCTTATCCCCTTCATTTCACTTCATTTCGACAAATCCCTAGTTCCACACATCGGGATAGGTTTTACTCCAATGATGTTTCTGAGCAAGCAAAGATGGATTTGGGAAAAATGAGAGAGGTTTTTGTCTACAATAGGCCAAGGAAGAAAACAATCCTTCACTTTTTACACAGGTGTCATGGTTTTAGAGAAATACCAAAAATACAGTTGCCTCAGGAGAATTGATGCACCTCTGAAGTGACCTTGGGAAACTCAATATTTCCCATAGCTTGGTTGGAAAAAATACTTTTTTGATGAATCAAATGATAAAGAGACAAAAATATCTTTCCAATGAGCTATCATGAGCTCAATTTGGAGTTGACGAATCCCTTCAAAAGTTGACTGCAACAACACTCTGCCTTTAGGCAGCCTCATTTTGCACATTTTGACCAATCTTGGGAGATTTGACTTTTGATAGGGAAAATGAACTCCAAATTGAAACATTCAAGTTGTGTTGGAAAGTAGACTCAATAATATTTCTAGCATTATCCCACACCCAATTTGGACACCGAGAAGGCCTCCAAAAGTGCCCTACAAAAAGCGTTACGCATCTGTCAGGTGGCATGGTGCACCTGTTGAGTGCGACGCACCTGGTGCAGGTTTTACACTGCAATTTGAACGGGCGCGGCGTACCTATTGAGCGTAGCGCACCTGGGTAGTGGCACGGTGCACGTGCTTGCTTAGCCCAAATTTCACTCAAATCATTTTGTCAAGCTCCAAATTTGTACAATCTTCATTCAACAAGTAAGCGAAGCATTCCATAGCGCCATTGCAAAAGTTTTGATCATCATTCATGGTGTGTAAATAGGTGAAAAGGAAAACCCTAGTTTGTTGCACAGTCACATTCAAAAAACTGTCTAAGGTTTCAAAGTTGTCATTGTTGTTGTTTGCTCCCCTTGCATCAGTTACATTCCCCTTCACTGCATTTCACTCATCTCATTTCCCCCTTCCCTCTTTCATTCACATTCATCTATTCCTGTATCCCCAAAAATAAAAACCCTAATACCTAATCCCACTACTCCCAAACCCCCATTGGCATCTCTAAACCCTAATACCTAATTCCTACTATCCCCAAACCCTACAAGCCCTACTCACATCACCAAACCCTACACTCTCCCTAAAACCCTACACACTTATCCTACTCACTCCCTAAACCCTACTCACATCCCTAAACCCTGTTGATACGTACATTTCCACACTCCCTTCCCCATACACTCTACCCATTCCATTCCTCCATCATATTCCATACTATTACCCACAAACCATTCTTATATAATCACATTTTTCAAAACCAAGGGAAAACAATGGAAAGAGATAGTGAATATGACTATGATAAGAAGCAAAGCAAAGGCAAAGAGAAGATGCATGAGGATTATATAGATGACAAACAAGAAAGAAAACAAATAGTTGGAGGATAAGCAAAGCCTAATGGAGCTTAAAATGTTGAAACTGATGAAACAAAATGACGAGGAGGACCAAGTCAAGTTGACACCACTTGAACAAGAAATTGAAGCTGATCGTGAATCTTGGCTTGAGAGGGAAAACATGCACTTGGAAAAGATGTTAGAGAAGGCCAACAAAGAGAAAAATATGTTGAGGCACATGGCCTATCACTATTTGGCGAGAAACAAATTTTGCAAAGCGAGAATTAGGACTTTGAAGGCCAAGTTGAGTAAAGTTTTAAGGAAGAGGAAAGAGCAAGACAACCTCAAGATCTTGGCTGAGGCTTCCTTAGCCCAACATAGCACTTGATACAGGACACTCAGCACAAATTTCAAGAAATTTGGGATACTTTTTGTCAATTTTGAATTTTTGGAGCAAAACACAAGTTTTTCTGCCTGGTGTGCCACGCCACCTGGCGTGCGATTTTGCTAGGGACCTCCTTTGGAAAGAAACTCAGCATTTTTGGATTCCTCATGTAAAAGTATGAATTCCCACAAATGGCCAAGAGATTTTGTCAAGTTTTGAGATTCCAAAAGGGTCAAAAACACCTCAAAAATGCCTTTTCTATCCCTTTATGGCCACACAGGAAACAATGTTGGGAGAACTCACTTTTGGAGGGTAAAATGGACACCAAATTCAGAAATTCCACCTGTTCTGGAAAGTAGACAGACATATCATTCCAATAAGCCCACTTGTAGAAAAATTGATGCACATGAAGGCCTACAAAATCAGCTATAAAAGGGCACTATGCACTGGGACAAAGGCACGACGCACAGGATGGAAAATTGACTTTTTTTGACAAAAAATCTGTTTTTTCGCCTAGTTTTTTGTCAGTTTGACTTTTCTCTCTCTCATGGTCAAACTCATGATGTATTTGATGTAACTTGATGGAATTTGATTTAAAAATGTTAAAATTTCACTCATGGAGGTAGATACATCATGAAAAGGTAGTTTTGAACTGAATGAATCAGTTTCCTAGGTTTTAGAGGCAAGTTGTTCCACTGCCTACTTTTCAGTTCTTAGTTTAGATCTTGTTGAAACCACTCCTAAAATCATGAATTCAACCCCTAAAGCCTAGCATGAGTTGTTTTTTGGCTATATTTAGTAGTTTTTCAGTCATTTGTAAAAGTTGGACTCTTGTGAAAGTTTTGAGCAACATTGTACATTCATCTCTGCAGTTTGGCAAAGGAATAGACCAAGGTTTACATCCTTTTGTGGGATTCTTATGGAAAATTGATTTGGTATTGTGTATTATTCTGTAATTCAAGTTTTACATGTGTTTATGTATGCCATTCTCTCTCTTTTTCAGCTGAACTAAATGAATCAAGGATAAAGGTAGAAATCATTGAAGTTGCAGTGCTCAACCTAGGGTTTGTTTAGTTATTTATGTTTTCTATTGTTTGAAGAGGATCCCTGAGACTCTCATGCCCTCTTCAACTCCTCACCAGTCCTAAGACTCTCCATCTCATTCAATTTAAAGTACTAAACCATTTTCCTACCTCGCCCCACAGAAACCTCTGCAATACTGAGTCCACTCCCCAAACCCAAATCTGCCTTTCACTTTTGATCCAGCAAACCAACATAAAACTCAATCAATTTCTTCTGAGCATATACCTAGCCTAAAATTAGTTTTTACATCAGCCATATCAAGCCTCATTTGCTATATTTTACTGAAATTGACAATGAGAGAGCCCTCTCCTGACCTGGTAGGGCTAGCTACTAGGTTAAGCGTGGTTTGATGTTACCCTAGATCCTACCTTTCTCAAACTGAGGTAGATTTAGGCCCTAATAGGATTGATCTCCTTCCTGTAGTAGTAACAAATTCTTTCAAAACCTCTTCTTTCTTCATGGAATGAACTCAGTGGCTCGGATAAATCATGGTGAGACTATGGACAGGAATGGGAGGTGTGATGGTAGAAAAAACTTGTGAGGAAGGGGTGAAAATAATGTCTTTTTACGAACATAGGTGGAATTTTGGAAGGGAAAGTGGCTAAATGGAATGGGGAAAAGGTGAAGGATGCTTGGTGAACCTATTCTATCATTTCCCCAAAGGGAATATGAGTTTTTACCCCTTTCCATAGGCAAATCTTAATCTTGTAGCACTCCTGATCAATCTTGTAGCACTCCTAGTCAATCTTGTAGCAATTCAGGACAATCCTATAGCACTTTAGGATTGAGGCAGAATCGAGGGCAGTTTTTTGCTTGATGATGGAGGGATGTATGGATGTGGGTGTAATGATGGAGGAATGAAGGAGGCTATTTTGGGAGATGGATTTCTCTTCTTATTTGATTGTTGTCCTTTTGACTATATAGAATCCTGCAAAAGAAAAGTGTTAGCAAAACTGATGTAAGGATTCGTTGACCTCTATGGGCTTCCTCCTTTTGATTCATTTTGATTTTTACCCCTCTTTTTATTTTATTTTTATTTTTTTTAGACATGCAGATAGCCTCTGAAGGGGTTTTCAATCTGCATGCATGACCCAGGCACCTCAGAGGAGGTTTTCAACCCTAGAGTTGGCCTTAGATT
Source organism: Pinus taeda (assembly GCA_000404065.3). Lineage (NCBI taxonomy): Eukaryota > Viridiplantae > Streptophyta > Pinopsida > Pinales > Pinaceae > Pinus > Pinus taeda. The sequence continues at coordinate 19,151 of APFE030537374.1, read as the reverse complement.
CCTCATGGAGGTTTTAAACCCTAGAGTTGGCCTTAGATGCCTCATGGAGATTTTCACTTAGGCCCTTTATTTTTTATTTTTATTTTTTTTAGTTTTACTCTTCTTTTGTTGATTGAAGGTTGGATGAAATAAGGGTTGTGAGACCCCTAATTGCATTCATCTCCTTGCTTAATGAATTCGTAAAATCCTCTTTTGAAGAAACTTTTTATATAACTTCAACCAGTAACCATTAACCAAAAATGGAATTCCTTCCTCATCAATTGTTCTTAGTTGGTAAAATCCATTCTCATAACATTTTTCCACTAGATATGGGACCAACCACCTTGTCATTAAATTCCCTTTGAAATCCTTCAACCTTGAATCATACAGGAGGGCCCAATCACCCTCTTGTAAATCTCTCTCCCTAATTTTTATATCATGCCAGATCTTCCTTTGTAGTTTGACTAGCTTAGTGTATAGGAGAGCCTACAATATGAACTCATCCAAGACATTGAGTTAAAGCAACCTTTCTTGTTGTGTTGTGGTGAGGTCCAAATCCAACTGTGCCTCCATCCTCAAGGTATTGTACTTGAATTCAATAGACAACAAGGTTTTATTTCCATAGACCAACTAGAATGGGGTGAATCTAATAGTTGTCTTCTAGGTGGTATTGTAGGCCCAAGTGGCCTATATAAGTTAGTTTTCCCAATCCTTTTTGTTGTTGCTAACAACCATGATCAAAATTTTCTCCAGGGCTTTGTTTGTGACCTCCACTAGCCCATTTTCGTGAGGGTAATAAGCAGTGGATTTCATGTGCTTGATATGGTGCTACTCCATGATGTATTCAATCAAATTTGAGGTGAATTGTGCCCCTTTATCAATGAATAACTCCCTTGGAAAAAAAACTTGTAGAAATGTTCTCCCTCAAAAATTCAGCCACTTTATGCTCAGTTGTTTCCTTCAGTGCCTTTGCTTCAACCCATTTATTCAAGTAATCAGTGGACACAATGATGTACTTCTGCCATGAGGGGGGCTCAATAGGCCCAGTGAACTCCATGCCCCATTTCCTAAATTGCTCCAAAGTTAGTTGAGGTTGTAGGGGAATTCCATGGTTGGGTGTATGCTTTCCCACCCTTTGGCACTCATCACATCTCACAGTGTATGTGTTTGCTTCTTGATGTAGAGTAGGCCAATATTAACCAACTCGTAAATCCTTGAAGCTTGTACTTCTAGAAACAAAATGATCCCCACAGGGTCCGTCATGGCAGGCCAAGAGGATGTCAAATACCTCCTCCTCTCTTACACATCTCCTCAAAATCTGGTCTGGCCCTACCTTGAAGAGATTTCCCCCAATCCAGGAGAAAGGGGCACTCTTCCTTATGATCTTTCTCTTCTCCTAGGAGGATAAATTAGCAGGGAATCTCCCAGCAACCAAGTAGTTGGATATATCAGCAAACCAAGGAGATATAACCAATATGGAAAAGAGGTATTCATCTAGAATTTGATCACCTACCACCTCCTCATATGAAGGTAAGGTTAAGCTTGAAAAAGAATCTACAACCACATTCTCCTTCCCTGGTTTGTCAATAATAGTTAAATCAAATTTCTACAATCATAACAACAATCTAATGATTCTAGCATTAACATCAGGTTTATTCACTAAATACTTAATGGATGCATGATCAGTTTGAAAAATAGTTTAATATCCAATGATATAGTACTTAAACTTATCCAAAGAGTGCACCACAACCACGAATTCTTTTTCAGTGATTGTATAGTTAAGTTAAGCCTTAGAACGGTCTTCATGATGAAATATATAACATAGAGTACTTTGTCTTCCACTTGTCCTAAGGGTACTCCTACAACTTCATATGATGCATCTGTGTGGATATGAAAAGGCAATGTGCAATTGGGACCCCTAAGGATGGGTGCAGTGGTCAACTTCTCCTTCAGTAATTCAAAGACCTCTTGACAAATGTCTATCCAACAAAATTTTGAGTCTTAAGCTAGTAATCTAAACAAGGGTGAAGCCAATTTACCAAAGTCCTTAATGAACCTTCTATAATACCCAACCAATCCAAGGAAGCTTCTGACATCCCTTTGTTTTTTAAGGGTAGGGACTCTTTTAATGATAACAACTTTGTGGGATCAACTTGTATCCCTTCCTTGGATATGGAATGGCCTAAGTTAGTCCTTACATTCATAAAAAAGCTCACATTTCTTGATACTTAATGAAATATTCATCTCAATGCATTTATTTAATACTTTACATAGATTAGAAAGAGCTTCTTGGAAGTCACATCCATAAGGAGTAAGTCATCCATGTATATCTCAATAGTGTCATGAACAAGGTAAACAAAGATACTCAGAACCACCCTTTGGAACATTTCATAAGTATTACATAAAATGAATGAAGGGACTCTATAGGCAAAGTTACCCCAAGGGCATGTGAATGTGGTATTTTCTTGGCCCTCATGGCTAATTTGTATTTGGTTGTACCCACTAAATCCATTTAGGAAGAAAAAGAATCTCTTCCCTGCAAGGCCATCTAAGACTTGGTCAATGAAAGGCATAGGGGAATGGCCCTTATTTATAGCCCTATTAATCTCTCTATAATAAAAAAAAAATCCTCCACTTCCCATTCTTCTTTAGGACTATGACAAGATGGGACACCCATTCACTGTCTAAAATGGGGTATATGAACCCTGAATCCAATATTTGTTTAATTCTTATTTTACAATGTCAATAAGGGTAGGATTCATCCTCCTCTGGAGTTGGCGCATAGGCTTGCATCCTTCCTTGATGTAAATATGGTGAGTAAAAAGTGAGGGATGCACACCTTTCATTTCCCTATAATCCCAAGCAAAAGCATCAAGGTGTTGCCTTAGCACAACACATAATTTCTCTTCTTGCTCGACTGAGAAATAGGGGTTGATATTTATAGTATTGGACAGGATAATTTCCACAACTTTGTCATGATCTAGATCAAAGTCAATAGAGCATAGATTAGTCCACGGATTTCCCTCGGATTCTTCCAAGGATTCTTCCACCATTTCATCAATTGGCATGGCTCTAGGAGGTTGATTCTGTAATATGTGGTCAATAAGGTCATCTTCATCAAGTTGCCCGGCTCCTAAAATAGTGTCTAGTGTATAGATTGGGTAGAGGGATGTCTGATAAAAATACTATTCTTCCCCATCCTCTATCCATAATGGAAATTCATGCTCAATAGAAGGTTGGGCAGGGGGATACAATATGTGATACTTTAAGAGATGCCCATTGATGTTCCCAACCCTACAACCAATGTAGGCATCAGGAATGGCCAACCAAGGTCTTCCTAAGATGAGAGGGTAACCATTAAACTTGGTTTTGGATTGGAGAACAAGGAAATATGTGGTATACTCCCAATATTTGATGTAGACTATCACATCCTCAATAACTCCTTCAAGAACTACTATGGATCTATCAGTGGGCTGTGTTCGTGTCCAAGTGTGAATGTTTTGGTTCAACCCTTTACCACATTAATATGTCAATCCGGGTGCATACACTTTTCAAGGTAACACACAAGGTATATGTAGGAGCAAGGCTACAATCTCACATTGACCAAGGGTTCATGACTAAGAAATTAAAGCATCACTCCAACAGTAATGGAAATTTGCTTTCAGAAAGAAAAGCATTCACAACAATCTATGGAAATCTGTAACAACAATAAAGAAAATACAACAAGTAAAAAAAATATACATAAAAAGGACACACACAACACCTGATCAGAAGAGTGGGCCCAACTTCCTGGTTAGGGTTGTGATTAACTCACATATTGAGAAAAATATCAGAAGGCTGGAAATTTCATTAACAAGAGTTACACTATTACAAGGCTCAATTCTTACATCAGCTAGCTCCCCTCTCTCTAAATTGTGTCTTTTAAATATACAAACATCCAGAGGAAACTTGCAACAAACTGATCTCAATATTCAAGATGAGATCTGAGAGATCTGTCCATCGTGATTCAGCTGGAACAAGTCAAATTTGGTTATTACAATTGGGTAATTCTGGAAAACGGCCGCAAAAGCAAATCTTCAAATATTTCCTTTAAAGAACCTTGATTTTCTCCCAATACAAACTAAGTTTATGAAAACTATTAATTGGGAAACTGATTTGGTCTGTTCTGAACAAAACCCATGTCTCGTATTTTCCGGATTCGCTTTCATTTGCCCAAAACATCCAATGCAAAACTGTCACTTCTTATGCCAGCGAATTCCTAAGTTGGAATATCTAATTATCTGTTGAAGACCAAATCTGCAATTTGGAAGAGATCCTGGAGGCTAAAATCATGAGTGAGGTTATAACGAATGAATAAACCAAAATCATGCATAATAATGATTAATTATTAAAAATAAATGAGATCAGATATTATTTATCCACAAGAGCATAAATGACTATGAAATGGAATTATATAATAAATTATGGTAAATAATGTGATAAAAGAATAGTGGAAATAGATGAAATTAATGTTAACAAGTGGTAATAATAATGACAAATTAAGAGGCCAACATTCCCCCAAACTAAATATGTTGCATGACCACATGCAACCCAATGCCTCTGTATAAAATAAGGGAAATAATGGTTTGAAAAATATGAGTGAATAATGCTCAGTGGTTTTTTTATTATTATTATGGCATTCTCCTAAACTTTTAATAAATCAAACACTCATGTTATTTCACCTCAATTGTTACTTTCAACAAAATAAATTGAAGCTAACGTCGGTTGAGCTTGTGTAAGTGATGCGAAAGGTGGAAGCCATGCAAGCTCAAAGAAAGTAATCAAAAAGTGTAGCAGGATTTCCTTCCCCTAAACTGGTTAGTTTCCCTGTCATCAAGATTTATATAACACATCTCATGAGTATCCTCAATCAATAATTCATCAGGATTAAAAATTAGAATTAGGCCTCTTCATCCTTCCCCAAAATAATAGTAGTGTTGTTAAGCTAGGATTAAATAGAGATTGATTGGGTAAAGAAACTATCTTTGTGATCTGAAAATGAGATCTTAGATTAATATTAAGGTATTACAGACTCAGGTGTCGGATTAGCCTATATTACTTAGTGCAACAGATCGAAAAGATTACAAATAATATAGACAATGAGAAGTTAGAGAAACATAACAGACACACACACATAACACAGCAATAATCAAGGAGTTCACCCAAAACTCTTGGGCTACGTCTCCTGGTCCAGCTTTCAGTGGTGACCTCTCTATTATGTCTTCAAGAGCAGAGTTTTTACAAATGTGAGCTCAAGTTGAGTCTCAACACAACAAGAACAAACAACAACATTTTTCTTGAATCCCTCAAGTCTTTCTGAGTACACAGACTCTCCCCATCGCTCTCTGTCTCTGTTTTCTCTGTCTCATCACTGCCTTCCCTTGTCTCTGTCATTCAGTGGCTTTTAAGCCAATCGACACTTGTCTGTGGGTTTTCCCTTTCGGGCTCTCTGGCTCCCGACCTCTGCCTGCTCAAATCCCCTCTAAGCATTAAACAATCATTGTTAAATGTCTTCAAGGATGGTGGCCACCTATTTTGTAACGGAAGGGACCATCGGTGCATTGAAATCCCAAAAAAATCATTTCTCTGTTTACACAGAGAAATACATAGAAAACGTTGAAAAAATTGCATAAATGCCTCTTATTAGACTTCAAATAATATTAATTCCGCCTATAATCCTATCAGGTCCGCCTTTGGGTCGCTATCGCATGCCCACCATTGATCTGTGTGACCTTTGATCCAACGGTTGATATTCATTTCGGGTAGCTTATGCATACGGAGATTACCCACCCAAAAAGGCGGTCTTCTCAAGCCATGTGTTGGCCAGTGGATGGGATCAGGTGGAGCCCATCCAATACCACTTACTGCCTAAGGCCCGCCTGAAATCCTACTCATTACGAAACTCAAATAAGATAAAACTGCATGTATAATCCTTTCGGGTCCGTTTTATCGCTCCAAGCACATTCCCTTTGTATTTCGTTTATTTAACGAAAATGCGAAAATACATAGAAAAACCCTTTTTACCAGAACTCAAAATATATATATATTCGCATTCATAAAACCCATCGGATCCGTTCCTTTGTATGGCTGCAATGTGACATTGCGATGCGACATATCGCAATCGCATATCGCATGGTCTTCAGGCCCCCGGTAAGTCTTCCCTTGTGTTTTAGCTATACGATATTGCGATGTAATTTGGGTCATTGATTTGCGTGCTTAATCAACGGTCCTCGTTAAATCACGCTGATTGCTATCGTGATTTCCATAGGGATGCCTCCGATGTACTTTGTTGGTCACATCTGATTGCAATATGCCGATTAGATCTGGATTGTTGATCGGCTAGATCCGACGGCTCTTGTGCGATGTTGCTTAAGCCTCCAATAGACTCTATTTTTACCATTTCTTCATGTTTTTCCTGTCCGATAGTGTTTTCTGCCATTCTTAAAGGTTTATCCTTTGCGATAGTTTTTAAGTATGAATACTTAGAGGTTTTTAGGATCGATTTTGGATCACGCCTTCCCAGTGAAAAGTTTTTGGACCACTAAAATTTGGTTTTTAAGCATAGATCAAGTGAGGATACAGCTTCCTCACTTATCCAATCTTTGTCCATCGTGCACTGCTTGGTTTTGAACATTTGAGTCCGATTCTCAGGTACTCAACATCCCCTCTGCATGTAGTTCTCACTTTTCTATCCAGAACTGTGTCTTCCTACAACTCATTGAGATATTCAGGCAACAGATCATCAATAGAAGGCAACTGACTTTGCTCTTTGGGATCTTGAACCAATGAAGGTTCATACAGCCTCAATTCCTCTGCATTAACAGCTGAATAAATATGCATATAAGCTGGAAAATAAAGGCAAAAAGTGTTTCACCAATTTTCTCAAGTATCTTGAAAGGCCCATACCTTCTTACCTTGACCTTGAATTCTGTCTTCGCTAATGTACAGCCAGACTTGATCACCAACTTGGAAGCTATGCTCAATTCGATGCATGGCATGCCTTGCCTTGTACTTGGCTTGGCTTCTTTCAAGTTGTTCCTAAACTGCCTGATGAAATTCTTAGATCTGTTCAATGAACTTGGTTGCTTTGTCCACATCATTGTGTCCATCAACTACTATGTCTTTACCAAAGACAAAATCTAAGGGATACTTTGGTGTAAAACCAAAATAAGTCTCAAAAGGAGATCTCTGAGTAGAAGAGTGCTTGGCATGGTTGTAAGCATGTTTCACATAACACAGATGTTCATCCCAAAGCTTGGGATGCTTGCTGCAATAGCCTCTGAGCAACTGGATCACTGTCCTTTTGACCACCTGTGTTTGTGGATGAAATGTTGTGCTCTTCTTCAATCTGGTGTCCATCAACTCCCATAGACTTGACCAAAACTTCCCAACAAATCGGGAATCTCGATCAGATACAATAGAAGTGGGTAACCCAAAATGAACCCATACATGCTAAAAGAATAACTTCGATGTTTCTTTAGTTGTAACCTGCTTGTTACAAGGTATCTAAATACACATTTTTCTGAACCTATCCACAATAACATACAAATAATCATGGCCTTTTCTAGACTTTGGCAATCCCCCAACAAAGTCCATGGAAACACTTTCCCAAGGATGAGAAGGAACTGGAAGTGGGGTGTACAAGTCTAATTTTCTATTACAGGCTTGCTTTTAGCACGCATAGTACATCCTTTAATATATCTAGAAACTCTTTCATGCATTCTTGGCCAATAACAGAACCTTTGCAATTGTGCAACTATTTTACTTACACCAAAATGACATGATATAAGAGAAGTATGTGCTTCTCGGATTATGTTAAGTCTTTTAGTTTGTGGAATGCATAACTTTCTCAAATTATACAAGAGTTGGTCCTTAACATAATAATCCAATTCTTCGACTTGTTTTCCATGACTTAAAATTGCATATACATCTTTAAAATCTACATCTTGAGCATATTGTTTAATGTAGTTTTCATGCATTACTGAGTTATGCTTAAGTATAATAGATGCATTTATGATTGGTCTTGATAGCATATCTGCAACCTTATTGTGTATGCCCTTCTTATATTTGATGACAAGATGAAATTGCTGTAGAAAACCCATCCACCTATAATGTCTTGATTGCTGCAATTTAGTTTGTGAGTGCAAATATTGAAGTGGTTGATGATCTGTATGTATGATTGTTTCTTTTCCCATTAGGTAATGTTTCCACTTTTTCACACTCTGTACTAATGCATACAATTCTTTGTCATATGTGGGATAATTAACTACTACAAAAGTAAATGTCTCAAAATGATAGCATATGGGTTTACCATGTTGCATCAACACTACTTCCATGGCATAGTCATTGGCATCTGTTTCAATATCAAATGGTCGTTGAATATCTGGTAGTGCTAGTACTGGTGTTGTACTAATTTTTTCTTCTAAGGTGTCGAAGGCTTTCTGTTGTTTGCCTCCCCACTGAAACACCTTGTTCAATCCTGTTAAAGCATGTAAGGGAGCTGCAATCAAGGAAAACTTAGCAATAAACTTTCTCCAATATTGTGCTGCTCCTAGGAAACTCCTAACTTCTGTAGCAGATTTGGGCTTAGGCAAATTCACAATGACTTCAACCTTAGAGGGATCTATCTTCAATTCACCACCCCCTACAATATGACCCAAATAATTTAAAGATGTTTTGCCAAATTCACATTTTGATAACTTCAGATAGAGATTTTCTCTTTTCAAAACATCTAAAGTCTGATTTACATGCTTCAAATGTTCTTCCCACGTTTTACTAAAAACAAGAATGTCATCTAAATATACAATTACAAAATCATCAATAAAAGGTCTGAGTACATCATTCATAACTCTCATGAAAGTGGCAGGAGCATTAGTTAAGCCAAAAGGCATAACCAGCCATTCATACAGCCCTTGCTTTATTTTGAAAAAAGTCTTCCATGCATATTGTTCTGCTACTCTGACCTGATGATAGCCACTACACAAGTCTAACTTGGAAAAGTAAACTACTTCTTTCAACTGATCTAATAGATCATCAATGCGAGGAAGAGGATAACTATTCTTGATCGTTATTTTATTCAGTGCTCTATAATCAATGCACATCCTCCACGAACCATCTTTCTTTCTCACCAGTACAATTGGAGATTCACATGGTGATGTGCTTGTTCTTATGAACCCTTTATCGAGTTGCTCCTGTACCTGCTTCTTGATCTTTGCATTCTCTAAAGCGGATAACCTATACATTCTAATGTTAGGTAATGGAGCATCTTGCTACAAATGAATATCATGTATTATTTCCCTTTTGGGTGGCAAACCTTTAGGTTCTTGAAATAGGATATCATATTCTGAAACAACTTTAACTAAATCAACTTTTTGTTTAGCATCACAACCTTTAAATAGATTGGTTTTATCATGGTTCTTTTCCTTTACAACCATTAGTAAAAATTGTTTGCATGAATTTACAATTCTTTTCATTTGCCCTGAGTTTATGAGAGAATAGTTATTTTTGAGTTTATGAGCTCTTACAATATATTCTATTCCATATTTAGTGAGTTGATACTTATTTTCGGCTCTATAGAAAATGACTTTTCTCTCATACAAGTAAGGACTTCCTAAAACAATACCACATACATCCAAGGGAACTATATCTAACTCAACCTCATCTACAAATGTTGACCCAGTAGCAAACCTAAGTTTACATTGTCTGGTCACTTGTAGCTTTACTTTATCACATACCCAACCTAATGGATATGACTTCTTGTGAGGTGTTGTTAGTAAGACCAACTTCTTTACAATTGTTTTAGAAATCAAGTTTACTTGTGATCCACTATCAAATAAAGTATCAATCTTTTGGTGCTTAGAAATAACTCTAATATGAAAAAGCTCACATCTTTTCCTCTCATTATCTTCATTATCAATAGATTATGCAAAATTACTTGTAGATGCTTCAGAATTCTTACCTTTTATACATGTGGTTGCGACTGTTGTTTCACAACAATCTTCTTCTTCTTACCACCAAACTTCTTGGGTTTCAGCTCCAGATGCAAAGACCAGCAGTGTTCATCATCGTGTCCATCCTTCTTGCGGTGAGTGCATGAAGGTTTGTCCTTCTGTACAACGCTTGTCTTCCCCTCCTTCCATTTCAACTTCTTCCTTTCCTTGTTCTTTCTTGCAAAGGGCTTTGATTATCCCCTAACCTCTGGGTTCACATTCTTTCCTCTAGCTTCTAGATGTGTAGCCTGAACTGATACATCATCTAGGCTAGTGGGATTAAACATGAGAATGTTGTGCTTCACTGCAGACCACCTATATACTTCAACAAAGTTTCAAGTGAGTCTAGAGATATGCCTAGAGTTAAAGCTTTTTTTCTAAATTCCCGAGTATAGCTTTGTACACTTTGGCCCTTTAATTGGCAAAGAGTTTGCCAACTCATCATTGCTCGCTGCATATAAGCTAGAGGATAGAATTGTTTTTTGGTGGCAAAAACAAATTCATTCCAAGTAGAAAGAATTTTACCATGTCTCTTCAGATCAGCTTGTGTCTTTCCTTCCCACCACACTAGCGCAATTCCTCCAAGGTGAAGGCTAGCTAGCTGAATCTTTCTCCTTTCTGAATCAATTTTCTGCACCCTGCAATATACATCAATCTATCTAATCCAGTTATCTAGCTTTTCTGCAATTAATTCTCCATCATAAATTGGCAAATTAAACTTTACATCTAATTTAATCAAAGAGGTTTTCTTCCTTTTCTTTTCAGGGCTAGAAGATGGAGGTGATGGTGGAGGAGATAATGGAGGAGGCTCTTCCCCTCTCCCTTTACCTTTTGGATGGGCAATTAGAAGAGGTTCCTCTGCTCCTTTGGCTTGTTTGGGTGTTGAAGTGATTTCACCTTGACCCTTCTTAAATTCCTGATACATCTCTTCCACCATGGCTCGCATGGCCATAACATTATCCATGAACTGAAATTCTGATTCCAATGGAATTTCTTCTGCCATTCTCCTCTGAGGATAGACTCTTCCAATCTCTAGATTAGCCTCAACAAGTTTTCCTTCTCTTAGTTTGAGCTTTGACCTAGTTAGCATTCAAATCTAGCACATGCTTTTCTAATGTTAACAAAACCAAAAACCAAAAGCTCTGATACCATTTGATATGAAAATGAGATCTTAGATTAATATTAAGGTATTACAGACTCAGGTGCAGGATTAGCCTATATTACTTAGTGCAACGAATTGAAAAGATTGTGAATAATATAGAAAATGAGCAATTAGAGAAACATAACAGACACACACACATAACACAACAAATAATCAAGGAGTTCACCCAAAACTCTTGGGCTACATCTCTTGGTCCAGCTTTCAGTGGTGACCTCTCTATTATGTCTTCAAGAGCAGATTTTTTACAAATGTGAGCTCAAACTAAGTCTCAATACAACAAGAACAAACAACAGGGTTTTTCTTAAATCCTTCAAGTATTTCTGAGTATACAGACTCCCCCCCTCATTCTTTGTCTCAGCATTGCCTGCCCCTGTCTTTGTCATTCAATGGCTTTTAAGCCAATCAATGCTTATCTGTTCGTTTCCCCTTTCGAGCTCTCTGGCTCTTGGCCTCTGTCCGCTCAAATCCCCTTTGAGCATTAAACAATCATTGTTAAACATCTTCAGGGATGGTGGCCACCTTTTTTGTAATGGAAGGGACCATCGATGCGTTGAAATCCCAAAAATATTGTTTCCTTGTTTACATAGAGAAATACATAGAAAACGTTGAAAAAACAACATAAACACCTCCTATCGAACTTCAAATAATATTAATTCCGCCTTATAATCCTATCAGGTCCGCCTTTGGATTGCTATCGCATGCCCACCGTTGATCTGTGTGACCTTTGATCCAACGGTTGATATTCATTTCAGGTGGCTTATGCGTACAAAGATTACCCGCCCGAAAAGGCGGTTTTCTCAAGTCACGTGTCAGCCAGTGGATGGGATTGGGCAGAGCCCATCCAATACCACTTACTGCCTGAGGCCCACCCAAAATCCCGCTGATTACAAAACTTAAATAAGATAAAACTGCATGTATAATCCTTTTGGGTCCGTTTTATCGCTTCAGGCGCATTCCCTTTGTATTTCGTTTATTTAACGAAAATGAAAAAATACATAGAAAACCCCTTTTACGGAACTCAATATATAATATATATATATATATTATATATATTATATATATATATATATATATATATTATATTATATATATTATATATATATATATTATAATATATATATATATATATTTATATATATATATATATATATATATATATTCACATTCATTAAAACCCGTTGGGTCCAGTCCTTTGTATTGCTGCGATGCGGCATTGCGATGCAATATATCGCAATCGCCTATCGCATGGTCTTCGAGCCCTTGGTAAGTCTTCCCTTGTATTTTAACGATGCGATATTGAAATGTAATCTGGGTCGTTGATCTGTGCACTTGATCAATGGTCCTCATGAAATTGCATTGATCGCTATCACGATTTCCATAGGGATGCCTCCAATGTACTCTGCTGGTCACCTCCAATTGCGATATGCCGATTAGATCTAGACGGTCGATCAGCAAGATCCAATGGCTCCTGTGCGATGTTGCTTAAGCCTCCGATAAACTATGTTTTCGCCATTTCTTCATTTTTTTCCCGTCCAATAATTTTTTCCACCATTCTTGAAGGTTTAGCCTTTATGATAGTGTTTAAGTATATGAAGACTTAGAGGTTTTTAGGATCCAATTTGGATCACTTTGGTTAAAGATATGAAACTTGTAGAATAAAGGAATGATAGATTAGATGACACAAAATGTCAAATATCAAATATCCTAAAAGTTTCATCCCTAACATGTAAAGTAAATATTTATAACTCAATAATAGATATAAACCATAACCACCATTATTTAAGAATTGATTAAATATTACCCCATGAACCATGAGTTCTAGCAAACTTTATATATGCAATAGTGGCTTTATCGGCAGTTAGTTTTGAGAAAACAAGGTAACCAAGTAGATCATAGTATTGAATTAACTTCTATACCATAGGCATGGCCAGTACTGCCAGTAGGCATCCATAGCCTCGACAGGGATGCCTTTTTAACCGATTGAGATGGCAATGTCCCATCTATTATAAATAAGTACATAGTTACAAAAGCATTTCAATTTACTTAGATTTCTACTGAAGATCATTATTATGGCTTGGTAACCAGTTAATAACAATGCCATTCACGGGAACTAACAAAAATGAACAAGTCGGCTCGTGATGAGGCCTCTTGTCCTTCAATTTTATGACCGAATGCCATTACCCTGGATTGGTGACCAGTAATGGTAATGTCACTCTATTAGGACCTATGATTATGGTAGGTCGGCTCGTGATGAGACCTCCTATCCTCTGGTTGAATATTTATGTTTAAAATTTAACTATGGTTATTTTTAATCAACAAAAGATCACTTAATAGATGGGGTGGCAAGCCAACTCCTTAAGAGCTAAGGATGGCGTAAAATGTTTTGTAGTAACTATTTTCAACTCAGGTAATTTTGCTTCTCAAATACTAATAACCTTCAAATGATTGTTGATAAATATATTTTGATTTGTTAAGATTGGGGTTTGAGGAATAATTCATTAGATAGTGATGGAAATATTTAAGTACAATTTTATGGTTATCATCATAAATTTTACAAAATCAGGGACTTGACAAATTAGGAAAGTTGAAAGTTTCCATGATGAAATCATCTTTTCATAATTATTCATTAAAAAATAAAATTATGTTTATAGATAAACAAAGATAAATTGACTACCCAATCATTATGTCAAAGAGGACCTAGACAATTAAATATTTCTTCATTCACCAAGTTAATGTCGTCAGGTATAATTCAAGTTCCAATTTGTGTGGATAAGTGGGGGTTACGGATTGTTATGGATTATGGTGGTAATAATCGTGAGATGTATGAGTTGATGTGAAATTTTAATAACAATAATGACATGACATCATTGATATTAAATATAATATATTTTTTATCAAATGCAACACCTCCCCTCAACTAAGATATGACCGTCCTTGGTCATAATTGAAACATCAATCAAATACACAGAGTTGATTAGGGACGTACCTGAAGACTTACCTTGGCAGAGTATCAACATGGGTAGTGTAACAGCACTAGGTACTTGGAAAAAATTTCACCACGGAGTAGCAGCACTGGAGGAATAACATCACTGAAAGAGTAACAACACCGAAGGAATAACAACGTCGGGTACTCAGAAACATTTCGGGAGTAATAGTATCGGTGGAGTAACAGCAACGACGAAATAACAACAGTGACGGAGTAGAAACACTGGCTGAGTAACAGTACTGACAAAGTAACAACACTGGCTGAGTAACAGCACCAACGGAGTAACAACGTTGGCTGAGTAATAGAACTAGTGGAGTAACAACACTAGCAGAGTAATAGCAGTGGCAGAGTAACAGTAGTGACAGAGTAACAACATCAACAAAGTAACAACACTGGTTAAGTAACAGCACCAATGGAGTAACAACACCGACAGAGTAACAACAGTGATGGAGTAACAGCACTGACGGAGTAACAACACCAACAGAGTAACAACATTGGCTGAGTAACAGCACTGGCGGAGTAACAGCAGTGGTGAAGTAAGAGCACCGGTGGAGTAACAACACCAGCAGAGTAACAACACCGATGGAGTATGGAGTAACAACACTGACGGAGTAACAACACTGGCAGAGTAATAGCATCTGACACTAAGAAAATTTTTAGGAGTAACAGCAGTGGCGGAGTAACAACATCCGACACTTAGAAAATTTTCGGAAGTAATAGCAGTGGAAGAGTAACAACACCCAATGGATCTGAGGAAACCATATACTAATAATACTAAAAAAGAAATGGATAAATATGGAGCAACATCATGAGACTTGACAACTTCCTTTTATTTTGATGAAGGAATAAAATTTGTGACTTTGAACACATGAAAAAAAAACATAAGAGGAATCAGAAAAGAAACAACAATTTTATTGACAAACAATAAATAAATAAATAACTTAAGTTGCAACTACTATGATTTTGACTGCGGCAATGTTGTTTCCTAAAGGAATATCAATCTGTTTCCAAAAACAACAATCTATCAATGATAAATGAATGGAAAAATGTTTTGGCAGAAATGACTTCGATCTTCAAATGAAAATCAATTCTCCATTTCTCCTGTTATGAATCCATTAGGTAATGGAAAAGTCTTCATGTTGTTGGTGAGAAATAACAGGAATAATTTGTAACAAACTTTTATGATCAATTTCCATGGCACCTCAAAAGAATCAAAATTATATGGTATTAGATTTCTTAATAGATGTTGGGATGAAAAATCTATTATTTTATTATCATTGCCTTCAATAATCACTCGTTCAAAAACAAATTGACCTCCTTTATTCTCCTGGGACTTGCAAAAAACATTTTTTTGGACCCTATATTAGGTTGGGCGAACCTACCTATGGTTTTCGGTCCATGGTTTTGGACGCGATGGTTTTCAGTCCATGGTATTGGATGCTTCGGCATGTATAAATAT
>APFE030537357.1:45530-82985 GCA_000404065.3 Pinus taeda | reverse complement strand
TTTCGCCAAATGGGGTATCGATTTCATAACTTGTAACCCTCACTCGGCCGGGGGGCATGCGTATATCATCCTCGTGGTTGATTATTTTACTAAATGGGCTGAGGCGATGCCTACATTCGAGGAAAATGACAAAACAACAACAATTTTCATTTTCAATCATATTATTGCTAGGTTTGGTGTCCCACAAGCAATCATTACTGACCATAGGCACCATTTTCGAAACGTCATGATGACCGAACTTACAGGCCAGCTTGGTTTGCGTCACGATAGCTCTACTCCTTATTATCCACAAGCCAACGGTCTGTTTGAGTCTATCAAAAAATTTCTGGTTATCATGATCCTACGAATCATTGGTATTCATCAGTCGAATTGGCACAACATGTTATTTTCAGCGCTATGGGCATACCGAACCTCAGTGAAAACATCAGCAGGGTTCACTCCTTTTCAGCTAGTTTATGGCTTGGAAGTTGTGTTTCCCATTGAATGAGAAATCCCATCACTTCAAATGGCTATCGAATTACTTCCAGCTACATCTAAAGAGGAGAAGCGTTTATTATACTTAGCTAAATTAGATGAGACTCGTCACGATGCTTCACTGGCAATCGAGACTCATGCGAAACGAATGAAAGCTCAGTATGATAGAAATGTGAACCCTCGAAATTTTTCGGAAGGAGACCTAGTGCTATTATATGATCAAGCTAATGATAAACTAGGTGCTGGAAAATTCATTCCCATGTGGCATGGACCCTATATTGTCAAGCGAAAGCTAGCAAAGGGGGCATATGAGCTAGTTGATTTAGATGGGGACTCTTTGGGTAAACCCAGAAATGGACTTTACCTAAAGAGGTATTATGCTTAAATGCAGGGTATGGAGAATTTTTAGTTAGGTTAGGTTTCCTTTCTAGTTAGGTTTTGTTTCTAGCTGGTGTGTTTATTAGTCTAGATAGTGTGCTTAGCTCAGAGAGTGTGTTTTCGTCATTATTCTGGCTTATCTTGGTTTTACTCTTGATATTTCAGATGTCGATGCCTCTCCAAACGTACATTGGATTTACTGATGGCGCTTGTCGTAGTACATGGAATATCTCTTCCGCAGCCTGGATTATCTATTCGCCCTCTGACGAGTTAGTTTCTATGCATGGGGTGAGCCTCGGTCAAACAACAAACAACATTGCAGAATACAGTGCAGTGATTGAGTTATTGTCTGAATCTATTTCATTTGGGATTCGGCGTTTGATTGTGAGGTTGGATTCTGAACTTGTTGTATTACAGCTTAATCGTTTTTATGCCATTAGAAATCCTGTGTTATTAAGATTGTTTTTGAGAGTGCGTCTCTTGGAACGTGAGTTTGATTACATTGAATATCAGCATATTCCAAGGTCTCTAAATACATTAGTAGATGCAATTGCTTCTTGAGTATTAGATAGACATTTGAGATAATTGTAAATTTAAAAACATTCATCATACATGTTTAAACAAGATAAGTCGGTAAAATGATATATATATAGATAGAGTGTGTTAAAAAATATACATCGTCCTCGATCATAGGTTGAAAAACACCTTATGATTGGCAAAAATGATAAGTACAAAAAATAAAAATGTTACATGTGTCTACAAAGCGACCATCCAATCACTGGTGGTGCTCCCTACATGACACCACTGCACGAGCTACCCTACATAAGAACCTCCTAAAAGGTCCTAGGACCGCGACGACATAGCACTGAAGCCTGATAGGCATGTTATCTATGGTCGCCTCTGGTATATCTGCCGTAAGACGCTCTAGATCCTGGTCCAACTCAGCTAGCGTCTCTGCAGCCGCGTCCTGTGGGGCCGGTAGCGGTGCAACTGGATGTCTCCTCTCAAAAATCCGTAGATCGGGTGGACGCCGTGGACCTACATCTGCATTTTGAAAATTTTACTGGCAGTTTTGAAACGATGTTTAAAAATCAAAAAATATAGATAAATTAAAACAATTGTGAAAAGTGAATATACCTCTGTCATCCCATTGTTCTCCCTGTGGAAGAACCATGTCCAGATCACCACGATAATCCATTCCGGCATAAGGAAAATACTGAATAGCGAAGACCTGGTTCTCTAACCAGTGAAAGTAACCTGCTAGAAATCGGACGACTTCCGCTCCCTCATTAGGATGTCGGGCCATAACCGCAACCCATCGCATCAACTTCGGCTCCCGAGGTGACCCAACCCCAACTGTGAGCTGTTGTGGGATCAACATAGGAACTCTCTCTAAGGTAAATATTACAACCAAAGACCCATATCCAAAAGTCTTTGACTGTCTGTTCTTTGCCCTAGTCAACTGGCCCTTCATATTGGCCTGTAAAGCATCGCACCAGTTGAAAATGGTGCCTTGGTAGCAATCTACCACCATCCGCATCTGGGACCCGGTGGAAATGTGTAAAGCGGCTGCGCCGCAGAGTCTAGTAACTGTGAAAGCTATCACCATAAGTTCAGGCCAGGATATGAACTTGATTTCTATCCCCTTCTCCTGGTTCTAATTGTTACACCACTCTAGCCGGAGGCTAGCAAGGGATTGGCCACCCGGCCTAGTCCCGAATAGAGAAAGGTGTTCGCCCATGTTGGGAAAACCAGTGAGAAAATATATGTCGGAGGCCTCTATCTCAAGCTGATGGCCTCCAATGTAGAAACATTGATCCTGGACGTTCCATCTCTCGACCAACCCCTCTAGAAATGGCACCTGGGCCCTCATGCTAGGTATGACCCAGTATTTGAAAAGACCGCATGCTCTTAATACATCAATAGTAGGTTGGTGATTTAGCATGGCCAAATCAACATCTTCATGCTCTCTTTCACACCAATCAAGCATGGTGGGCAATCTACACACCAAGAAATAAGCATTAGAAATCATTAAATTAAAAATTGGTGGTTCAATTTGAAGTTTGGGGTTTGAAAATGTGCTTTGCACGGGGTATGCACCCCGCCTTCAGAAACAGAGCGTGGGCACGCACCTGGTCTGAAGGTAGGTTGCGTACCCCAACCTTTTTCCCTTTAAGGAAAAAGTCTGGGTACGTAGGTTACCCATGGGACACCTGTGTACCCCGAGGAGCGCATCCCAAAACCCAAAAGCCCCCAAAAAATCAAACAAAGGCTTAAATTAAAATTCTAAATGGATGAAATTGAAGAGGAGGATGTTGTAGAATACTTGAAAGTGACGGTGCTCGATTCCGACAGTCGGATGCTCTGTAAAGTCCACAGGAAGTTTCTTGCCAAAAGCCCTTTTCTCTCCCTCAACAGTAAAATCGTAAAAATGACATGGTAAAAAGTCTTTTTATAGGTTTTGTTATCACTTAGAAATGTAAACATTTGTATATAACCCTTTGCCCCAAAGTCCAATGCCTAAAATTAGTGTTAAATTATTTTTAGTCTATGTTTCTTACTTAGGGTTGAAGTTTTAAAGATGTTTGATGTAAAGCGTATTCTAATCCTATCGGTCATCCTCCACCATCATGCTTCCATAAGACATGTCTTGTCTAATCCATGTCACCGATCCTTTCCGCAATTTTGCAGCGCAGTCTCTTATTGGTCTGTTCCGCTGCATAATGATTGTTCAGCCATTTTGCAGCATCACCATCAAGCCATTTCGCAGCGCATTATGACAATTCAAAATTAAACGCGCTGTGAAATCGCAGATTTGTGCGTTTTGGAGCGAATATTTCCAAAAAGTTCAAGTCCGTTAATGAATCACCATTCCCGTCCTCTCATGTCAGTTTTTCGTACCTCCCAAATGCTCATTAACCGTCACTCCACTAATAGATTTGCATACATGCACATCAGTATCAATCCAAACGAGTTTTACTATGCATATATATTTATGATTTTTGTGAATGTGCATAAGTGACCAGCCCGTGTGATGATTAAATGAGAGTTTACAAGTGAAGCGGTTTTCAAGAGAGCCTGTTTCAAGCGAGGCGGAGCCAAAAGGAAGAAAGGATCGAATTACTGTTCCAGTTGAAGTTGTTGTTCACTGTCTGCGCGAAAGTTTCAAAGGCGAGATGGATAAGAGAGGACACCGGTCCGGAAAATGCCAGAGAACAGAGCCTGAAGGTTTGGACTTAACATTGAGAGATGAGGGTGTGAAGAAAGCCTTCCAGGATGCCGGCTGTTGGAATTTCTGCCAGAAACTGCAGGGTGGCCATGCTCAGGTAACAAAGAATTTTGCTTTAAACTTCACCGGTTTGAATTCTAAAATAGCCATGTTAGAAGTTAAAGTATCTCCAGAGGAAATAGCTACAGTAACTGAGATCCCGAGAGGGGGACAAGAATGGTTTAAGAATTTCAAGTTTGATATGAGTCCATGCAAAGAATTCCTGAAAGAGGCGTATATGAATGAGGACCTGACAAAGGCTGTGCCTAGAAACTATATTAAGGAGCATTATGCCCTGCTTCTCACCTGTATTCAGAAGTACCTAACTTGTGAGGGAAGATATAATAAAGTTTACTCCTACCATTTCAAGTTGCTGTTGCATTTTACTGGTAAAGCATCCATTGACATCCCCTTCTACTTGTTTCGAAGTCTGAGCAAAATGTGTGACAAAGTGAAGTTAAGAAAGGATGACTGTGAAACATCTCTGTTTCACCATGGTCTGGTCAAGTTGTTAGTTTTGAATGGTCTTCAGAAAATAGGAAGGGATTGGGACTCATTCATTTTCATGGCGGGTTTTCAAATTAAAACAGGTCTGACTCCACGGCCTGTTAAAGAAAAAGAGCGGCCAGTTGAAGAATCAGTTGAAGAGCCCACGATTGCTGAGCTTCAGAAGGAAGCTAAGGAGAGAAGGAAGGTAAAATCAGAGTTAAGAAAGTCAGTCAAGCCACTGGTTATTAAAGAACAGCCTCAGCCATCAGTAAAAGGTGAAGCCCAGCATAATAAGACTGTACCTAGGCCAAAGGAATCTGAAAAAATGTCAAGGGTGAGGACAAGGAGTCAAATGATCAAGGAAAAAGGCAAAGCAGTGGCTGTTGAGGAAAGCCCAATATCAAAGGCCAGCTTGAATGATTTTCTGGAAGCTATTGAGTTTGATCAAGCTGGGCCAACACACATTGAACCAATGCACATTGACTTGACACAGTCAACACCAGAAAGCACTAAGAAGTCTAAAGCTGCGAAAAGACTGAGGTTTAACGAGCCAGGTGATGAGTTGATTTTCAAACCAAGGAGACCCCTCACAAGAAATCAAGTAAAGGAAGCTGAACAACTGCCCAGAACAGTGGAGGCAAAGGAAATAAAAGAAAAACCTCTTACAAGAAAGCAAGCAAGGGAAGCAGAAAAACTTCCCAGAACATAAGAGACAGGGGAAATCAAGAAAAAAGGTTCAAATAAAAAAGGCATCATTTCCCAAAGAGAAAATATCATATCTACAAAGGACCAGTTGGAAGCAAGTGAAAGTGAAATGGCTAAGATGAAGACTGCCAAAGCTGAAATCAAAGCCATGGAAAAAGAGGTTGCAAAATTAAAAGCACAGCGAAATAAATTAGTTGCTAAATGAAATTGCAGATTCTGAGTAAGGTGTTGTTCCAAAGTTTTGTAAAATTTTGCTTAAATTCATTATTTTGAAGGCATGTAAACACGGCTATATATATATATCCAAGGTAAAAAGGAACTTTGAAATCAGGTGGCAGAGCAGTTAAAGTCACAGAGAAAATTGAAATTGTTTAAAACAGTTTCGCAGTTTCGCAGCGCGCTGCGAAACTGCTGTAGGTGTTGATTTTTAAACATAGGCAAACAGTTTGATGAAATGTTCAGAAATTTGAAAAGAAAACACCTAGGTGACATGGAAGGAATCAAAGGAAGCTGCCACAGCCATTCAACATATGCCAAGTGTACCTTTAGTAAAAGGTAAAATGTTTTAAGCTAAGTTTGGAATTTTTGGTTATAAAGCCGCTTTATTCTCGGTGATTAGGGTTTGAAGGGAGCTGCATACGAAAAAGTTTTGGTTGGCACACCTGTACATCAAAGAAGCCTCCAGCATATCAGGAACGTGGTAATGCCATGTATTATCCGGTTATTAAAGAATTAAAGGACCTACTGCTGCATACTCGGTGATGCTAGGAAATGAAGGACCAGAACCGGAATTTTAGGGATATTTACAGCCAATATGGAGCAGATCAAGGCTTCCAGCATCCAAGGCCAACATGGGACATTGATTGACTCATGTCATGCCATCTCAGCGAAACGAAGATGAAGCCAAGTGTCAAAGCTGCAAGGAAGAATCGATTTATGATGAAGATAGAGTTAGAGTTATAACCAAAATAGAACTCTTTAGAACTTCTGTTAGTAGTTAATGTATTAAATAAGTTTGTTAAAAACAGATAGGTGTCATTAGTAGCAGTCATCGAGCTCCCCTCATGCTGGAGGAGGAAGCTCCAAGTAGTTAGACTCTTGTTTCTATATATAGCTGAATCTTCTATGTAATCAGGGTTGGATATTTTGAGAAACAAAGTATTTCTTTTGGCTTGTGTAAAAACTCAGTTTGGTAATATAATTTACTGCTTATCTTCTCAGGATTCTTACAGTGTTTCAAATGCTCAAGATGTGTGGTTTTGTTTTATCTTTAATGTTTTTACAGTTGTATGAATACACAATCACTCAGAATTCACTTATGCTGCTCTGACTTCCTGTGTGTATTTGTAAACTGAGGTTCCTATGAGATGATGTTTGAGTATTTAAACATTGCTGCCCTAACTTCTATGCATGAGAAGTGTTATATTTTATTAAATATGATCAACTCCATAAGCCCAATGGAAGTATTTGTAAAGTCTGTCCAACCAACCTTTTTATTAAATTTACTTTACTAGAGTTAGCCCTCTCATCAACAAACAAAATCAATAACATTTTAGAGAGAGGCCTCTCGGGCTAGGGAGGCTAATCCTTAGTCTAAAGATTGGTCTGAAACAGTTACACATAGTCTATCTGATTAGCAGCCCCTTCAGAGACTGATTTTGTGATAACAGGCCTAATGTGCCCTTTCTGCAACAACTCCTTAATCTGCCTCTTGATGTCATAATTCTCTAGAACATAGTGTCGATAGATCAGTCCAATGGGTAACAATGTACCTAGGGTGAGATCGATGGAGTGCTTGACTTGACAGAGGTACCCCAGTAGGTGAGGCGAAAATGTCCCTATACTCCTCCACGACCTTGTCCATCTGCTGCTGTTGTGTTGTGGAGCCTTGTTTAAAAGCCATGGCCACAAGCTTCTTCTTGCCCTAAGGGCGTATCATAAGGAAAACAAATTTCCTGGTCTGGGAAATAATCTTACTGCATTTCTTTGCAGTGATCAAAGAGATGGTGGTAGGCGGGGTTACCTTCGGTATCCTGTACAACTTATTTCCCGAAGTAATAATCACAGAGCGAGGTCTAGACTCATGTACAACATGTCGCTTCCACAAGTATGATTGTCCTAATAATACATCACAAAATTTAAGAGGACCAACATCACACAATAACTCATTCGTGAAGGGCTTGATGCTGTAGGGAAGGCGACATTGTTGGTTGATGCAGAGATCTCGTCCTTGGTGAAGCCACCTGATGGTGTATGATTGTTGATGTGCTGCCATTGATATTCCCAGCCGTTTCACGACCTCTGTTGAAATGAAGTTCTTTTGGCTACCGTTGTCGACAATGAACTACAACGGAGAACCCTTCACCCACATCTATGAGTGGAAGAGGTGTTCCCCTTCCTTTGATCTTCAAGATCATTTTTTTGGATCTTGGTTGTGGCCACCGTGGCATTGGGCTTCGTGCCAATGATCTGCCACTATGGCATTGGGCTCCTCATCAATGATATGCTTCCATTTATCATTCCCCTTGTCAGTTTCTGACTAAGACTCGGAACCTACGTCTGATTCAGAAGCCTTCAACTCTACCACCAATGACTACTTGACCTGACACTCACTTGTGTTGTGAGTGGAGCTCTTATGGAAATCACACCATTTTACTGTGTCCTTCTTTCGCTTCATGGCGTTGTTATTTTCTTGTGGATTAAGCGAGTTGTCTTGGGTTGCCCCTCCTTGGCTTTGTCCTTTGCTCTGTGGCTTGGGGGTGCCTTTTCCTTGTTTCAGGATTCACAAATACAAAGTCTCGCTTCTTCTGTTTAAAATTTTGCTCGATCTTGAAAGCATATCGGCATGCCGTGCCGAGTGAGGAGATGTCCAGGAACTCCATCTCGTCCTGGATGTACTTGTGTAGATAGATGCGGTACTTGAGTACCAAATGTCGTTCAAAATCCTTGATACCCAACTTTGTGTGGAGGGTATGGAAAACATTTGTGAACTCCAGCACATCTTGGTCCCTTCCCTGCCGTAGCATTGTCCACTTTATGCATTTATCTTCATAGCTCCTGACAGGGTAATATTCTTCCTTGATGGTGTCTTGGAAAGAATCCCAAGTGGGGGAGACTAAAAATAGTGAGGATTCATTCTCATCCTTTTGTTCATAGTAGGTTTCCCACCTGTCCTTGATGTGGGGGTTGGCTTTGAGAAGTGAAAAAGTAATCTTTTCCTGATTAGAAAAGTCACAAATTGAAAAATATCCTTCCAACAGATTCAACCATTTACCTATGTTGTTTGCATCTATCTGGCCCTCAAATATGGGAATATCAAAGTTAAGTTATAACTTAAAACGAGTGACACCTCTAGAGTGACTTTTGGATGAAGATGTGTCGCCTGTGGGTAGTTGTCAAAGGATCTGGGCAAAGTTACCCATCATCACATTCCTCTGTTTCTCAGGGGCTTCTTCAAGCAATATTTTGAAAGGATCTCCAGCCCCTTCATCTTTCTTTTCTTTCACCATGGGAGGTCATCAGGTTTGCGAGGCTGGTCTTGCAAAGGTTCAACCAGATCGAGCCCTAACTCCTTATACCCTGACCTCATTGGGACATGCAAAGAAAAACATAGAACGAACATACCATTATGATACCACTGATCCAAACCTAAATAGGAATGCAACAAATTATGAATATAACCATAAATACAGAGGTGCAGCAGGAATAAAACTTAATTTCATTAATATCAGAATACTGAAATATGCTTACAAACAAAATTGAAATAAACTAGCTTGGGCGATGGTAGCATATCTCTGAGAAGAGCTGTGGCGACTACATGCCTCTGAACTGTGTTACAATGAGGCTCAAGGGAATATTTATTATTGAACAATAAGATAAAACCATAAACAACCAAAAGCCTAACCCCAGGAGATGTAACACCAAGAGTGTGTGGGCCTCGTTGGGGTTAGTTGGGCAACCATCTTCCCGGGGTTGTAACTTGGTCACATTAACTGCATTTGGAGCATATGATACCTTGTTGGAAAGGACTCCCCGAGTAGTACAGGTTTTGCAGAAATCCGTTTCCCACAACTATGTGTTTGCAATAGACCTAAAAAGCGCTGTTTAAGGGGTTAAAACTGCTCCGGAAATTCAGGACCCGAAAAAACTGCTAAAAATAGTAAATGCTGAAATAAACAAGGAAACAAATGAAACTGATTGGAGGTCTAGGTGGAATAGTAGGGTGGCCACCAATATCCACCTGGACCAGGTCTGCTGTTTATTTTTATTTTTATGTGCATGTCCCCAACGAGGTCGATGTATAAGGAGTTAGGGCTCGAACTAGTTGAACTTTTGTAAGATCAACCTCCTCAACCCCGACAACCTCCCATTATGGAAGAAAAGAAAGATGAGGGAGTAGGAAATACTTTCGAAATATTGCTTGAAGAAGCCCTCGAGTGATAAAGGAACGCAATGATAGACAACTTTTTCCAGATCCTTCGGCCGCTGCTCACAGGTGACACATCTTTATCCAATGGCCACCATCGAGATGCCACTCCCTTTAAGGTACAAGTCAACTTTGACATTCCCATGTTTGAAGTCTAATAGATGTAGATGTTGTAGATAAATGGTTAAATCTATTGGAAGGATACTTTTTAGTTCATTATTTTTTCCAATAGTCAAAAAATTACTTTTGCACTCCTCAAAGCCACCCCCACATCAAGGACTGGTGGGAAACCTAATGTGAGAAGATGGATGAGAGGGAACCCTCACTCTTTTCAGTTTCACCCACTTGGAATTGATTTCCACGATTCCATTAAGGAACAATATTACTCTGTCGGGAGCTATGAAGATAAATACATAAAGTGGACCACATTGCGGTAGGGAAGGGACCAAGACTTTTCGGAGTTCACAAATATTTTTCATACCCTTCACACGAAGTTGTGTACCAAGGATTTTGAGTGGCATTTGGTACTCAACTACCATGTCTATCTACATAAATACATCCAGGATGATATGGAGTTCCTGGACATCTGCTTGCTTGGCGCCGCCTATCGATACACTATCAAGATCGAGCAAAAATTTAAATAGAAGAAGAAAGACTTTGGATATGTGAATCCAAATCAAGGGAAAGGTGCCCACAAACCATTGAAAAAATGAAAAATCCAAGGTGGGGTGACCTAGGACAACCTGTCAAAGCCGTAAGCAAAGAAAAACACCACGAAGACAAAGAGGGACACATGAAAATGGTGTGAGTTCCATAAGAGCCCCACTCACAACACAAGTGAGTGTTGAGCCAAGCAGTCATTGGTGGTTGATGTAAAGGCTTTAGAGTCATATGCATGTTCTAATTTTGCGTCAGAATCTCATAAGGGGAATGAAAAAGGGAAGTATATTATTGATGTGGAGCGCAGCGCCACCATTGCCACCACCAAGGTCTAGAATATTGAGGCCGAAGATCCAGAGGAGGGGGAGCGTCTCACCTTGTGAACAGGAAGGGAAATGCGACTGACTGCGCAAATCGGGGAGTATGAAATGGATCAAGTAATTCTGGATATAGGATCAGACGTGAATGTGTTGCCAAAGGAAACATGGGAGCGCATGGGTAGGCCCTCGTTGCAATAGTCTCCCATTAAATTGCGAATGGAGAACTAGTAGAAGATCCTACCGACATGAGGAATGCAGGGGATAACATTAGACATCGAAGGTGCAAGCGCATTTGTAGATTTCGAGGTGATAGAGATTTTCGATGACATCAATCCATATCCCGCGCTACAAGGAATAGAATGGCCCACTGATATGCATGAAGTGATAAATCTAAAGAAGTGCAAAATGATTTTTGGGAAAAAGTCACTAGGTGTAGTGGTGCCTTTAGACCTTGCGGAAGGATCACACTACACAAAGCCAGTGCGTGACAACGAGAGCAACGACGAACTACACTGTATCTACAAGATAACCGCTCAGGAACTGATTCAGATGAGGAAACAGAACGATGGCAGAACTGGTTACATGAGGTAACCACACTCAATTACAAAATGGTGGTAAGATCACTGTGCTGCATGACAACGGAGGTAAAGGATCTGCCTATGTATGATGGGTTGACAACGATGGATGAATTCCTGAATAAATTTGAAAGCGCAGTGCCAGAACAATAGCGGTTCGATGCTATGAAATGGGCACTGCGCGCTATGCCTGCAAGGTGGTGGGGTACGGACTAGCAGAGTTTCGGTGACTAGCGCGAATGCAGAAAGATGATGCACTTACAATTTGGGAAGCCTCAGATGTGGGTGGAAGCCGGGCATGATGGACGAAACAGCCTGTGCGCTTACCTTTCCAGATTGGTACAAGCGTATGGTACGTAGCTCGCATGAACACACACTGCTATCATGATAGGAAATAAGAAAAACAAGTAGAAGCAGGTAGGGAAACGCAAATGACGAGGCATGATAAAACCTAGCGTGCCAAAAATCATACATGGGGAAACCTTTGACAAGGTGTGCGAAGTGATGAACATGGTCCACCATGGGAGATGCATTAATTGGGACCTGTGCATACCAGCGGTTGTATGGGCTTATAGGACCATGTGCAAAACTCTAACCGCGCAAGCGCTTCCAAAGCTGAAGTATGAAGTAGGGGTTGTAGTCCCTGTGGAGCATGCAAAGACGAGTCCACACATAAAAACACCCGTAGATACGATGGTCCGCATAGAGTGGAATGAAGAAATCACACAGTTGTGTGAAACAGAACATATAAGACTTGAGAAAGAAATCCGACGGGGAAACTTTAGACTTCAAAAACTTGAAAAAGACTGAGTACGGCTAAGGGAGAAAAGTGTTTTAATGGACGCAGAGGTCAAGAAGCTGGAAAACGAAATAAAGGAAGCACTTCTTGTCGAAAAACTAAGGATGTTGAGGCAAGGTGCGTACAGTCATACTGACAAATTTGAAAGCTATTGTCGTGAATTGGTTAGCCTGCTGCCGTGGCCGAGACCGCATGCCCCTCTTTACCTTTTTAGAGACCTAGAAATAGACCTTGACGCAGCCTGCCCTTCACTTGAACCTAAACCTTGAGCTCGAATTCACTTCTCGACCTGTCACTAATCCTTCACCTTCTCGGGAAGCCTTTCATAGAGTTCTATTGCTAGCAATGGGTGGCTTCGTGACCAGTAGGACTCGATCAAAAGAGTGATATCAGGAGGTCGAGCGCATAAATGAATGACCTATAAATAGATAGATAGTTGGGTCATCCTGCCCGTGGATAGTGTAGTCGTCTGCCCATGCATTGATAGTTTGCATTGACAGTGGAGACATACTGTTATAGATATTTTAGTCACGGGCGTACCATACCTGTACCTACCTGATGGCTGTTGGAGAGGCATGCATGCTGCTGCAGAGTTGATGATCAATCCTTGCTTCCCTGGAGGTGCTAATTTTCTTTGCTTGCTTCTGGACAGGTCTTCATAGCTTGCTGATTCTTTCATTGATAAGGTTGTTGTGTGAAATTTTCTTTCAAGTGTTCAATATTTTTTTGGTGGAGTGGATGGACTGCTTCTTAAGGAGGGTGTTCCCCCTTTTCAGAAATGGCTTCATGTTTCTCAAGGTGGCTAAATCTTCTGTTGTGCGAGTGAAAAAATAATTGATGCTATAATATGTTGTAACTGTGCAGGTTGCTTACAGGAGGAATCCTCTTCCTATATAAGTCATTTAATTCCTCTTAGAGATCTTATTCATGCATGTGAGATTGATGTAAATTCATAAGAGGTATAAGGACAAGGTTAAAATAATCAAGATGTGGTGTAGGTGGTGGAAAAGTTAATGACAATTTTATTTTTTCACGTAAGGCAGAGTAGAATTTGAAGATGGATTTTGGTTAGATGAACTAGATGAGTGATGTAAGTGGTGTTGGAGGACCTATATCGACCTTCCGTAAAGAATACATGACCTTTTGGATCATTTCTCCAATCATATTGCCTCTTGTAGCTTCTTCTCGGCCATCATGTAGTACTACATGATCTTCTTGTAGTAATTTACGACAACCTCTTATTGAATACTTGTTTTGTCCATATCTGCCAAACGGTAGAATGGATTGACCTGAAATTTTCTGAGCATGTTTCCATAATCCTTATGCACCTCCCCATAAAAACAAATTTAGCCAATGGATGCATGAATCTTGAGAAAAATTAAAAATGGTTGACGTGATGGAGGCCGATTTCTTGGAAACCATGCACTGGAATTTGATAAAATTTCTTGGGCATGTTACCATCATCCATGTGCATCTCCCCATGAAAAATATTTTTAAATTGATGCATGAATATCGATAAAATTGATAAATGGATGTAGGTGATGGAGGCTGATTTCTCGAAAATTGTGCACTAGAATTTGTTGAAATCACTTGAGACTATTACCATCATCCATATGCA
Source organism: Pinus taeda (assembly GCA_000404065.3). Lineage (NCBI taxonomy): Eukaryota > Viridiplantae > Streptophyta > Pinopsida > Pinales > Pinaceae > Pinus > Pinus taeda. The sequence continues at coordinate 69,273 of APFE030537357.1, read as the reverse complement.
TCTCCACCTGAAACAACTTGGCAAATGAAGGCATGGTTTTCAAGATATAACAAAAATAAATTTCTGCTCTATGTATTCCTGTTTCCTGTAGTAAAATAGAGTCTTCCTCTAGTATTTCGGGACAACAAGGAAAATGAGTGGTAGAAGCTTGGGAATGATGAGTGGATGGTGGAAATAGATGAAGGTGATGGATTGGCATGGACTTGGTCCTATTAGAGCATCTGAGAAAAGGAGGAGAAAGTCAAAATTTGACTTCTTTTGACTAGATTTTTGACCAATTTTTTTCTTTTGTTGGTGCCAACTTGTTTTTGTTGCTTGCAGATGTTGGAGGGAACCTACATCCATCAAAGAGTTACATGGAGCAATTTTTATCTTTTTTCTTCTAGGCCTACTAGTCATCTTAATGAGGTTTTCAACTAGTAGGTTTGCCTAGGTGCCTCAAAGGAGGTTTTCACCTAAGATCTTTTCTTTTTCTCTTTTTTTTTTTTCCTTTTTCCAACCCATTGACTACCTCATGGAGGTTTTCAATCAATGAGCTAATCTCAAGGGCCTCAAAGGAGGGTTTAACTTGAGATTTTTATTTTTTCTCTTATTTTTCATTTTTTATTTCTTTTCCTATCCTACTCTAATTGAAAAAACCAAAAACATTTTTAAGTGTAGGAACAATTTCAATGGATCCACTTGCATAACTGGATGAAAGATAGAATCATGTGTAGGCTCGAAACATATTCTTTGACATGTACTTGAATGTAAGAGACCAAATGCTTTGACTTTGATGATATCAAGCATAGTTGAAGAAGAGAGTATTGCTGCAACTTAGTGACTGTCTAGAACTATATTTCAATATAGTTGTGATGCCCCAGGTCTACTTGCTAATTTGGATCATCTTGGATGTCTTCTTCTTCCATGAAAATCAAATCTTCCTCTTTTTGTTGATTGTTCTCTTGAACACATGGAGGAGGATTTTATGGTAACCATGAGGGAGCTTTCTCAATCTCTGATTTTGATGTCTACTCTTCATCAAAAGTAGCCCATGATCCTTTGGTATTCTCATTTTGAATCTTCTTCTTCTGAATGTGGTCCTTCAATGATATCAAGAGAATATATTTTTTGCAATACTCTTCCTGAGCTATCGTGAATACCATTTAACTCAAGAGGAGATGTTTGGAAGTGTTGTACCTCATCATTGTAAGTGGGTTGAACTACTTCAATGTGTGCGTTTGGAAATGGTGGTACAGGTAGTTGATTGGGAGTGGATATTTGAGATGGATGTGGTTGGGGTTGTGGTTGTGGTGGAGGTGGATGGTAGGGATAACATGGAGTTAGGTATGGAGGATATTGAGGAAAAATATTTAGGATATTGTGGATGGATCCCATAATTTTCTTGCCAACCTTGTTGCCAAGTTTGGTTTTGGGGTTGATATGGCCAATGTTGCCAAGGAAGGGGTGTGTTCCAATTACTTTGAGGTAGATATGCATAACATTGAAATTGTGAATTAGGCTTTTGCATCATACTAGGTTGACTAGGCTACCATGGTCATCTTGGAGCTACATAACATAGTTGCATTGACAATTGACATGCTCCATTGTCGTCTTGGTAAACTTCCTTCAACCTTGGTAATGAGGGGCAATATTTAACATCATGTGATTCTGCATGGACAACACAAATATCAACATCTTATTTTTCTTCACCTTGCATTCTTAAAATTTCTACTTGTATGGTTATATTTCTAAGAATTTCTATTATAAAGTCATCAAACAAATTTCCAAGTTTAGCTTGACTTACGGATCTTGATGTTGATTTACTTACTCTTGCCCTTCCTCTTGATATGTGTTTGCATGTTTCACAAATTTCTTCAAATAATAATTGGTATACATCACCTCTACTCATGAGATCAAGAATATCAATCCGCTCATCCCTAATTGTTCTAAGTAAGAGGGTTTTTAGTGTGTGAGATCCTAAATGATGTAATTTTCCCTTCTTAACATTGTACATGAACCTATCTATTAAATTCTCAAGGATCTCATCTTCTTTTAGATTCATTCTAAATATTTATTCTTTAAGATCACGATCTTTATATTTTTTCTAGAAATATCTTTTGCATCTCACTCCATGATCTTATTGAATTAGTTCCTAAACTCATGAACCATTTAAGAGCTCTATCCTTCAATGTTTATGGAAACAGTCTAAATTTTTGAGTGTTTAGTAAGTAACCATAAGATCCATAGAGGATTTCAAATTCAAAGAGAAAGTTTTCCGGATCCTCTTACCTTAGACCATGAAATTTTGGAAGAAAATATGGAGGGATTTTCTTCATGTGCACACTAGCATTAGTATCTTGAATGGGAAATCCAGGAGGATCTTCCTCATTTTCATCATCTCCATCCATTTATTCTACATTCTTTTCCATCTCTTCTTCTTCTACCCGCAAAAGTGAATGGTGATGTGGCTCTTACTACACCGTGTGATCAAATAGGGGGTGGGATGGTGTTGGAGAATTTTTTGTTTTTATGATTGAATGAAAACACTAATGCAATGCACTTTTCTATTTTTGAAATTAAATATGCCTAATGCAATTTTTTTTTTTTGGATTTAAGACCTATGTGGTTTAAATATTTTTTTTGTTGTTGCAAAAATTAAAATAAAATAAATAAAATAGGGAAGAAAACAATGCATACTTTGACACCTCCTCGACAATGGCGCCAAAAAGTGATGAGCCTCGATATTTCAACAAGAATGTTGCAACTCCTAAGGCTACTGCCTTTAATTATCAACCAGAGGTTCATACAAAATTAAGAGGTATCGGTACTATATGTGCAGCATACAATGTATCCTTCCTTTGCTGTCATGATGTAATGGAGTGCATGTACTCAAGTCAAATCCTAAACTAATTGCAGAAAATGGAATGCTCAAATGGAAACCTTAACCTATTGCAAGAAACAAAGTACAAGGAAAGAAACCTATTTATAATTGCATCAAGATCATAAAATAAATGTAAACAATTACATTTCAAAGAGTTAGATCCATTAACAGATTTCTTTGGACGTGGCAATCAAGAAAATCATAATTGTATTATCCAATTCATAGATTTGTCCATTAACCCAAATCGCTGAAATATTTTGCATGGGTAAAGAGGCAAGTCCTAAGTTGTCTTTAGTCTTCCCTAATAATTTATTTAGAGCATAGTGGTCTTTATTCAACCCTAAGGGACAATAACCAATCTTCTTGAGTGAATCTAGGCAAGTATATCTATGTTGGAAGGCTACTACAAAAAACTACAGGATGTTACATATTTACTACATGAAGCTATAATTCATCGAATGACCAAGAAAATCAAATCCAAATTGAATGGGAATTTTTTTTTATTGACTAGGATTTCTTAGGTCTCTATTCTAAGTAGAATAACTCAAAACAACCTTTGTTAACCCATGCTAAAAAATGGCAGAAAATTACTAGTCTAAAATCTAGAAATTTGAGAACTAGTGAGCTATTAAATCTATCAAATGCCTAACCTAATAAAATACAAATGAAAGGGGGTAGTTTTTTTTATTAACTAGAATGTTTTTGTGATCTAATTCAAGTGGAACCAACTCAATTGAAGCTCGTTAGCATGCTCTAAAAAATAGCAGAAATTTATTGTTATTTGCCACAAAGGAGTTCCATAAATCTAGATTTGGGAATGAGAAAAATAATCAGAGTAGCTCAATGATTAATGTGACCTTCAAAATATTTTCAAAGGATGAATTGATTCTTTTGATCCTACAAAATAACTTACATAAACCATTTAACCCAATCCTAGAACAAGAAATCATTAATAATAAATGCAGAAATACAATGAAACAAGAGCAAGAGATGCATGTGAATAAGAAGTGAAAAGAAGAAGAAAAAAATATACAAAAGGGCTCTGAGGCTCCTAGGATGGCCAAGCCCAAGGAAAATCAGATTCCTATGGGGGAGACCAAGATTTAGAAGCTGATCATGGCACCAATATTCATTATTTCCATCAATACAATTACATCCCTGTAAGAAAAGACAATGGAGTTGCAAAAATACGAGTTCTCTCCAGCAGAAGACTAATAAAAATCTACCCCTAGAGGAAAATTCGACTTGGTACTTATACAAAATTATTAGGAATCATTCCCCATGAAAAATATATGTATCAATTTAGGTTGAGGCTCCTCCCCCCAAGCCTTATTCCAACACGCCAAATTCTTGCGCTGATTCAGACCATCTTAATGAGGTAGATTTCATACCTCTGTAGATATGTAGTGAAGCGAATTTGTCATCATATTGCAACGTAACATTGAGACATCATGCAACCTATTCTACCAGTGATCAAGATCTTCATCTAAATCCGAGGTATAGGAGCTATCTCTATCCCATGAAATTCACCCATCTGTAGTGGGATTGATCTAATATTCATCACATGTAATGATATTGTATATTTGATCCAAATCATCTTCTTCTTCATAGTCACAGACTGGTTCAATGTAGTGTGCTCCTTTAGTGGGATCCAACAGGATAATATCTCAAAGCGCCTCCTTTTCAAATGTCATCCTTCGCCTCTTCATATTAATTACCACATCCATGTCGAAGGCCCAATCAATTCCTAATAGCATAAGGTAAGGATTGTTGTCATCTACTATTTCAATTACTTCAAAATCAGCCAAAGAATTTGCTCCTTCAATGTCCACTGTTACCCCATACAGGTAACCCATAGGAATGATATTATATTGATTGGCCATGGGTAGTTGTATAGGAGACCATTGTAGTGCAGGTCTCCCCATCCTTTCCCACATTTGCTTGGGCAACACGTTTGCATCAGATATCAAATCTAGGATGACTTGATCCATTTCATACTCTCCAATCTGCACAATCAACCTCATTTCACACCCTTTTTGCTTCTTATGTTTACCCAATTTCCTTACAACGTGAAGTTCAGTAGGAGTCCTAATCTTACCTCTACAGTTGTGAATTAGCTACTGGAGCCCTTCCACCACCTTCCTATCCTACAATAGCTTTATACAGGTTTTCAGAAAAGTAGCCAATAACGAGGGATCCACTTCCCGCACTTCACCATTTTCAACCAATTTCTCCTAACTTCCTGATGTAGAAGCCTCAACGAAGTTCTTCTTAGCTTCCATAAAAGTGTTTTTAGACCTAATGAGATTAAATCCAACCTCTTTCTTGGTAGCCTTGCATACCCAGCCTTTAGTTTCTGGATGCTTTCCTGTATCTTCTCCCATGGCAATACCACCTTGTGTTACTATATTAATGTTGTGGTCCTCTTTGCAAGGCTCCACCCTCACCATCTGTATGTTTTTCATAGGTTGAGTCTTTTTCTCCTGAATTTTGGCTGTTAGCACTGGGAAATCCTCTATCACATGATCAAATTGTCTACAATATTGACAGGATGGATGTGTTGGGTTCTGACAGTTGCACACAAAATGTCCTACTTCTCCACAATAATATAAAATAACTTGTCTGTAACCTCTACCAGCCCCTACTCCTCTTCCGCGGCCCTGGAATCCTTTGCGTACTACACACGCACCCTGTTCCTGAGGCAAAATTTCTTCTTGCATTCTATATGCTTGCATTCGATCCATCATTAACTCGTAGCTTCAACAATTTTGCTCATCACGCCCAACCAATTTACAGAAGGTACAAAACAACTATTGCAAAGTCTGTACAAAATTTTGCAAGAGGTGACAATGGCCAATCGCGTGCCTTCCATCTATTTGGTAAATAACGCATCATAAGGGTACTCCTGCGCTTGGTCCCGCAATTTTCTCAGGATTTAAAGGAACGACACCTCCTCCAATAAGGTAATTTCGATACACATGACATTGATCCTTATCATGACCCTTGTCTTTACATTTTATGCACTAAACCTTTGCGTGCATGTTAGGCTGAGCTTATTTTCCTGTCTTCAAGCTCTGCAATTCCATGTGCAGGTTTGCTAGTTGTAACTGACTCTGTTGTACTCCTATTGTTTAGGGACAAAGTCCCTTAGGGTCTTGGGTTGATACCCTAGTAGATTAGGGGTTATCTACAAAGAAAAAAAAGCATTCCACACAACCATGATACTAATATAAACAAACTACATGAAGAGAGGTGCACCTTGGGGTCCTTCATTTGGGAAGATCCAACCAGGGTCCAAACCCTCTTGGAGTTCCTCTCAATCCTTCAACCTGCAAAACAATCAATTCAAGAAAGCGTAACAGTATATGGACCAAGCATCATAAGGAAATCAACTTCATAACATATTGAAAAGTAGTTAGTTATACAATTGTAACAACCATTCATATGTAAATCATAACATTGATACCATAAGCATGAAGAAGATCAATTTCAGGAACAAGACAAGTGTTTCTTTATTATAGATAACTAAAGTACAAAAAGGAATGATTTCACCTAAGTCTTCCTTTCGCAGGCTCCAAGCAGAACCGTCCTCCGGATTCGTCCAATCTCAAGCCTTCAACAAACTCCTTCCATGACTCACTCCAAGATATCTCAACTAAAGGAAAGACATCATAACTCAAGGAAACAAGGGTTTCCTGTAATGGGAGAAGTGCTGTAAGCACAAGGATCTTCAGACCTGATTAGGGATAATCTCAGCAGAGTGATTTTTATCTCTATTCTCTCCTCCGTAGGCCTTCCCATTGAAGCCTTTTTATACTTCTCCCAAAGTAGTTTTTTAGTTGGGAATTCGTTGGGAACAGTTGGGCCACAGGCACTAATAGATAATCAAAAGGTAAAACCCATTATTTCCTCCCGAAATTAAGGAGATTTAATTTTTTTTAGTGTTTTAAGACATATACACGTGTTGGGTATACACAAACCTGCGTACACACGTGTTTAGCTTAGAGAAATGTCACGTATAGGGAGTAAAACATTGTTTTTTAAGTATTTGGACCAGGTCTGGAAGCAGGGGTTTCCCTAGGCCATGAGTGTAACATCACAAACATCAAGAGTGAGATTTGGAGCTATAACACCTATGTTTGTATCCTGCATTGGTGAGGCTTCCAATCTCATCGCGATCTCCACAACCTCTTCTTGTGTTCATATTTTCTTTTGTGACAATGGTAATCTCAGATGGGGTAGGAGCGAAGTGATATACCATTCCCTAATGTGATAGACATATTAGCCTACCGAATTAGGCATTTTAGCCTCTGATCGAAGTCCCACGTGGACTCATTTATCCTCTATTGTATCTCCTTAAACTTTGTTACAGACTACACCTGAGACTTAGGCTTTTTAAACTCACTGTTCATAGCCTGCTCAGTCTCTACCATCGTCATGCAGGGCTTATCCATATAGAACATGATATAAAAAGTTAATGCCCTATCTTGCAACACCGTGACTAGTTGTTCTTTCTTCATATTATCATCAATAATCTTTTGTGCCTTCTACACAACATTTGCGATGAACCATAACTACTCAAGGTCCTCGCTTCCCACCCCTTTAAATATCGACAACTTCATCATGTTCGCCATGTTGAATGGTTGATGTGGAGGTGGAGGTGGAGATGGAGGTGTGGGTGTATATGGTGGAGGTGGAGTTGGCATTGGAGTGAATGGATGGGGTATCCCTAGGATACCCTGGCTTACTATCGGTAGCGCACCTCGTGGTGTTCTTAGAATAATTCCTCCATCGTCACTACCAGGCGATCCTAATAACGCACTGTATTCAAAGCCCGATTCTTTGTTTCTTCTGAATGGTTTTCCACTTCGCATAGTCCCAAACATCAATGTAATGGCATAACCTGATTTTCACATAATAACATCTTAATCCAGGTCTTCAAAGATTTGAAGTACTTACCTCTTGGTCCCTTGAATAACAAGTGCTCCACTTCATTGTAGCTGATGGTCATATCGATCGAAAACTCAGTGATGAATCCTCCTAAGATTCGATTGATCTAGTGGTCAACGACCGATGCAATGTAATTTTCTGAAGCCTCCAAGCACTCCACCATATTTGGGGTCTACAAAATAGGGTCGTCAAGCTTCCACATACCCTGACTATCCGCTATTTTGGACAACCACTCATGCAATCTGTAAGGAAAAGAGAAAAAGAAGATTTTGAGCCCATCTGTGTACATGTATATGTTCAACCACTCTTCCTTGGACAAGAACATAATTTTATTCTGCTGTGTTACAAACACACGCAGTTTTTTATCAACCCACTTCTCAATATCTTTCTTCATGGGGAACCACTTAGCATACAATCCTCAGCAAAATCCCAGTCCCGACAATGAAACTATTTCTTGGCTTGTTGGGGCTTGACCCAGGTTCAACGTTAGCTGTGCCAACCAACAAAACCCTAATTGCTGGCCATTTCGGCAACAACCAACATAGCGCATGCTAAAGTCTCACCTAAAGTAGTATTGGGAGATGAAAAAACCAGATTTCTGCATCCAGAGGTCTGTGTGAAGGGTTCCTGCGGTCTTTAGGGTTTATTTCTATCTTCGCAAAAACCTAATCTGCCCAGAACAATTAATAATAATAAAACAAATAAACAGTAGTTATACCTTCGCGAATGTCCTTAAACAGTTAGAACATGCATAAATACTATATGTTTTCTACTTTCATGCATAAATTAAGCATTCTTTCATATATTCTCACTAATAGAGTGAACACATTAAATTGCAGAAATAAACACAGAGTTATAAATACAAAAAATAGGTCTTCAAAATTGTCCTTTTATTAAGTATTCTTCAAATTATAGACTTCATTTTCCTGCGCAGTCAGTTGTAGTGGCCGATGCACTCAACCTACAGACTTACCAAGATCTCTGCACACTCAGATGTAGGAGCCTTCCCCTTTCGCCTAAGTACAGGAAAAAACCTTCATGCCTTAGCTTCCTGCCTGAAACAATAATCATCTATCTTCTTACTTGCTTTCTAGACTTGATATGACTCATCTATATATAGCCTTTTGCTTACAATAACATGGTTTTCAGACCATGGGCGGGTCTCAAAACCTTCCTATCACCTACCCACCTAAGGGGCTAAAGCCCCCTTGACTCATACTATCTTCACACTTTCCTTCCACATTTTTCGTAGACTTTACATTTTATACAAAATTTAACCCAAAATTGACCAAAACTTGACCCCGGGGACCCCATCCCAACACAAGGTAAATAACATCATCATACCCCTATAATCTCCCAACATATCTAATCCATCCCATGACCTAAAAATTTTCTGAAATATTGTCACAATATTATAGAAAGAGGGACTTTATGGGTTTTATGTGATTCAATGAACCTTCAATTGTTCTTGCTTATATTTCATATAGTCTACTCGATATAAGTTAGAATGAATATTTCATTGGTGGTGAAATATTTTAATTAAGATAATTAAATCATAGGTTGATGGTGTAGACCACATCATAGAATTATGGTGGTTTTGGAGTATTATGGTGAGTGATCTATGCAATCTTCTTGAGGTAAATGGAAATTATGTCCATTAATTTCATTCATTATGTAAAAGAAAGATGTTCCTTTTGTTACTTACTATGAATTTTTGTCCTTTTCTAGGTTGGCGACGACATGTTTTCATGTTCTCAATTGGTCCTTATCCATGTCTTCATTCTCTTCCTCCTCATTATCTAATTTTGAAGACTCTTCCTCTTTACTATTCAAATTTTTGTTATTGTTTGGCTGTTCATTGTCCCTCATCAGTTTTCATCTAAAAAATGAAAGTTCTCTCGATATCCCTCTAGAATTTCCCCAATAGGTTGTGGAATAGCCCCTTGATAATGAGATTCTTCATGCGAGTAAACTAAATCATCAAGGGTAGTAGTAACCAAATCCTCAACTAAAGAAACTAGAACACCATTATGGGTTGTCTCTTTCGAAGAATTCTTATAAGGAAGAACAAACGTAACAAGGAGTAATATAAAATCTCTATCAAATTGATGGATGATAGGTCAAATCCTCCAAAGTTGCTCATAAGTAACCTTGTAAGCATGCTTTGGACCTTAGTGAGATGACTATTCTTTCTCGAATATGTGGGTTGGAGTCACACTCAGAGAATTACTACCTTGAAATGAAGGTTCTTTATGTAAATGAGTTGAGTTATCAGCTATAAAAAGGTTGGCCCTCCTTCTAGTTCCAAAATGTTTACGTTTCTGGAAACCACCAACATATAGGGGGTCTCACCAATATGAAGTCCCAAGTAGACATCACACCATTTGGAGTAGGAGCCCCATCTAGGAAACATTCCTGACAACCATAATCATAAATATTTGCCTTAGTTGAAATAAACAACATAAGAGAGTATGCATATACTTTCGGGATAAGCAGGTAATTTATCCTTGTGAAGCACTCAATTGAAATGTGAATAAATTTTCTTTCACATAAGGAAAGAAAGTGGGTCTTTAGAAATAGAGTAATAGAGCTATCCTAATAAATACACACACACATATATAAAATAATCGTTAATTATTTGGCAAAATAGTTAACAAAGAAACAATGATCATGAAAGAAAGAAATGCACAATTAAAAGATGTATACTAAAGCCAATAATATAGTTCTTTTTCCTTAGTATATATAAACATGGACATACACCGTAGACAATGAAATAATTGTCTTACAACATTCAAAATATATGCATGAAAGTGTGCCATATTTAAGAGCTTCAAACCATTAGCTGAAAGTTCCAAGATACACAATTACAACAATGCATCACTAGCCCCAATAGTGGAATGTTAAGCCACTACTCCCTCCTCAAAAGTATGATCTTCCCACCTATGCCTAGCTTGAGAAGCCAAGGTGAAAAATTATTTTCTTGGGCTATGAGGGTTTATTTATAACAAATGAGGTGACCTTTAACGTCCCTTATGACTCTTGAGCTCCCATGTGACTTTTGAGTTCCTACACGAGTCTTGGACTTTCTCATAACTATTTACATTCCATGTGTGACCCTTGGGTTTGCACATATTTAAAATTTTCTAATTTTGATAATTATAAAATTACATTCCACTATATTGTGGAAAAATGCATGTTTATGTTAATTTCCATTTGGTGACATGTGACATGATACTTTGTTGTAATGTGTTGATATCAAGTTCTATTCTCTATTGATGTGTCTTTGACTCCTCATGATGGATCTGAAATGTGTTTTATCTTCACCCTCCAAAGGGTCTAGGCATGGTATTAAGAAATTCTAAATCATCATGAGTCATTATCCATCTATCGTAGTTTAGAGTTCATCTATCTTGTACATGATAGTATATTTATGTTTCAATCCACAAGTGTTGTCTTAGCATATTTCCTTGATGACATCCATCAACATTATCTACCATGTTAGGACGAAAGTACCTAAAAATGGAGCTCACTCATGGCAAGAGAATATCAGTCCCAAAATCACCAATTATACCTTATGTTCATGCAAGAGATTGACTATGATGGGACAATTTGCAAGTTTTGAGAGAAAGAGGATTTCTTGCATGCAATGCATAGGACCAAGAGGCAATAAGTGAAGGATTGGGCACTATGAGTGTGTAGCTATAACACCCTCCTCCCATATCTACCAAAGTAACTAGCCAATTGAGGTAAACATGCGATGAGAGGTTACTATGATTGGATTCAACCTCTTATGTGACCTTAAGGAAGTGGAATCAATGGAAACATAACACACAATCATCCAACATCAGCTTCAAGACCCATATGAACTAATCCAACACTTCAGACAGCTTGCCCTTGGGTCCTATTGAAGTTTTGGCCATCCTAGGCCTCAATCGCTCTCATGCTATAGGCATGACAGGGTCTAGAAACCCAAATTCGCTCTCATAGACTTATGTACCATCATCTAGAGACCCAAATTGCGATATTTGTGCTAGAAACCTCAAGATTTAAGCCACTTTTTTAGGCCCAGAGCCTAGGTCACTACCTAGAATGGACTAATAGATTAATATCAGTAAAATTATAGGGAAAAAATGATGCTAGAGAAATAAGTTAAATAAGACCTTCATTAGACCCCTACTAGCCATGCTAGGCATTTTTTCAAACATATCGCAAGGATGTAATCTACAAGTGTAATCAATATAATTAACATAGGGATCTTGTACTTTTATAAGAATCACTAAGAACCATTTTTGCCTCATGTCATTTTTTGCATTAGCATCTATTAGGCCATAGATAAATTATCCATTCATTTACAAGGAAAAACATGGTGAGAGCCATATATAGTTGTTGTCATAAAACACACATATAACCATCATAATAAAAATAGAAATAATCATGAAAGTGCAACCATATAGACCACATATAATCCATCAAAATTCTCATGGAAATGCAAGGAGAAATAACCTTTCATTAATGATGCAAAATCCAAACTCAGGATGGGACTTCCACGTTCCACTCAACGACAGAATGGTTGAGAAAAATATCTCTTCAACCATTCACCCTCGTACCATATTCCAAGAATGAATGTGGGACTCAAACAAAAAGAACTCAACCAACACATACCGAGGTTAAACCACCTCACTCTCATCAATAGAAACTAGGCTTTACCGTAATCCATCCCAGCTGACTATGCCAACAAAATGAAGACATCATAACAATCTTTATTATGATCTCCACCCAATCACTAGGCCAAATAAGAATGGATGCTAGCAAATTTCTCAACTTACACTGTGAGGAATTTTCTTATATCCTAGTCTCTTAGGCTTTACCGCCATCCAAACCTGGATCACTAGGCCCTGAATTGAGGCCCACTCTCCAAGATTTACCACATATCCTAAACCTAGAAATACTAGGCCCAACAGAGAGAAAACCACCTCTTGTTGTTACCATATATCCTACCATTCATCGGCAAGGATTCTTAGGCCACTAAGGTAACACAATCCTAGGTTTACTGCAACCCATAGTCTAGCTCACGGGTCACAAGGTCAATGGCTTTACTATGATCCAGAGTTTAGTTCAGGGACCACTAGGCTGTGTGCTCTATCATTCTCATATCCACCCCAATTAGCTTTAAACCAATCTGGAAATCTAGATAAACCAAAACATGAGAACCCCATCACACTATGGCTATCCGGAAATGGAAAGGCTAGGCTGAAAACATTGTTACACTTAGAAAAACCCATGCCACAACAACAAACGAACCACATGAGATACCATTTATTCCAAGTATAGCAAGGAAAATACACATGCAAGTCGATACCTATAATAAGTTTGTTGTATCTACTTGATCTCACCTTTCCCTGCTTAATGTTTGTTCCCTCTTGCCTTCTTTTCCTTTCTTGATCCAATGCAAAAATTTCTCTAAGAAAACTCTAAGTATCAAAGAGTATGAGAGAGGATAATGAGAAATCTCCAAAGCTAAACTGACAAAAGGATACCAACTGATCCTTAGAATAATTTTTATGAGTGAGGTCTCTATTTTCTCCATTTTCCATTATTTTCCTTAATTTTCCTCCTCATGTGCAACCTGTGACCTTTCACCTCCTTTTTCTTCTAATATCCATTATTTTCATAAATAAATGTGCCAAAAATTCCATTTTCCTTTCCAAAGACTTAGCCATTACCTTTGCCATTTTCCTTAGCCATAAACAACCAAATGAACACCCACTAGGATGGCATGCCCAACGTTCAGCTTGGAATAAGTGTCCCATCAACCATGGTTATTGTTTTTTCCTTTATTAACTTTTATTACATGGAATTTTTACCAAGGCAGTTACAGAACCGTCCCACTTGGGGAACATCTTCCTCGGTGTTAGACCACACCAAGACCTTAACAAAACTATTGAAAAGCAAACATGCTTCTCATGGATCTTTATAACATATTTTGATGCAATATTTACAATGATCACCTTACTGAAAAGAAAACCAACATAACAACATAATAACATGACATCATAATGAGAAGACACCCATACTACTTATTGGAGCTTTATAACTTATCTCATGGTCGTATTTACATCCATATACATATGTACATATACTAAAATAAAAAAAACATATGCCATAACATATACCAAAGCATATACTGAAAACACCAAGCCAAAATTGCTTTGACTCAACTGGAAAACAAGGAAGGATAAATAGCCTGCATCTGATCCACCATCTCCCATGTAGCTTCATTGGGCCCAAAGTTCTTCCACTGCACTTTAGCTAAATTGATTGCTCGGTTCTCGAGCATGAGCACCTTTTTATGCAATATACACTAAAGCTCTGGCTGGAATTCTCCATCTATTTCAACCTGCAATACAGACCAATCAATCACATGATCAACATCCTTAACATGCTTCTTAAGCAAAGATACATGGAAAACATCATGAATTTTCACTGTCGGAGGCAGTGCAATTCGATAGGTTACTGGCCCAAGCATCTCAACAATACTGAAGGGTCCAAAAAACTATCATTCCATCTTGGTACATGATGTAATCCGCAAGGAGACCTTCTTCAGTTTGATGCACAAGTACACATGTTACCTAACTTGGAACTCCTTGAACAACCTATTCTGATCTGCATAACTCTTCTTGATCACCTACATTTCCTATTCCATGTTTGCTAAAATATTTGTTCCAATCAATACCCTACTAACTGGATCACTCCAACTGATGGGATTATTGCAACTCCGCCCATACAATGCCTCAAAATGACTCGTACTCAAAGATCCCTGATACCCATTTTTGTATGCAAACTCTACCCAGGGTAGATAATCTTCTCACTTCCACTGCTTATGCATCACATACATCCTCAACATGTCCTCCAACATCCTATTGACCGTCTCTATTTTTCCATTTGTCTGCGGATGATAAGTTGTGCTAAAGGCCAAGTCTATGCCGAAACCTGCAAATAACTCCTTCCAAAACTTGGAAGTGAACTTCACATCCCTGTCTGACACAATCTTCCTTGGAACAAAATGCAACCTGACTACATCTCTGATGAATACCCATGCCACATCTATAGCTAAGAATGTAGACTTCATTGGAATGAAATGTGCAACCTTTGTTAACTTCTCCACAATAACCACGATGGAATCATGATGTCTCATTGTCTTTGACAACCTTGTGATGAAATCCATGGAAATGACCTCCCATTTCCACTCTAGAATCATGATCGACTGTAGTAGTCCGCCTGGATGTTTACACTTTGCCTTTACTCGCTGACAATTGAAACACCTATCCACAAATTTTGCTACATCCCTCTTCAAATTTGGCCAATAATAAAATTTCTTCACTACAGTCAATGTCTTCTGATAACCTCGATGACCTGAATATGGTTTCACATGAAAATCCCTCAAGATCACCTTCATGAGATAACTGTTGTCTGGCACATATATCTTGTCTCTGAATCTGACCAATCCTTCTGCTGCAAGGCAATAGTCCATACCATGTGCACCTTCACCTGTCCCTGTGCATGTACCTATACTATCACTTGTACCAGTATCACTACATGTACATGTACCTGCACTTGTACATGTACGTGTACTATCACATGTACATGTACTAGCACCCTATTGTAACTTGTGCACAATATCCATATACCTGACATGCTGCTGACCTACCTGTAAGATCCTATCCTGTAGATTTGTCCCATAGGATCTCATAATTGCCAAGCGATTTACCTGTACGCGCTTGTTGAGAGAATATGCCACAATGTTCTCCTTACCTTTGATGTACCTTATCATGAAATCAAGCTCATTGATCCTGGCCAACCATCTAGCCTGCCTACCATTCAGATTTGGCTGGTCAAACAAGTACCTCAACCCAATATGTTCACTCATCAATACAAACGTCCTATCAAGAAGATAGTGCCTCCACATCTTAAATGCATGTATAATCATTTCCAACTCAAGATCATGTGTCAAGTAGTTCTTCTCATGCTCATTTATTTTCCGTGACTCATAGCATACCACCTATCCATCCTACATAAGGACTCCACTAAGTCCTCTCTTGCAAACATCTATGCATACTACAAACTCTTTGTCCAGATCTGCAATCTTTAGCACTGGCACATGTGTCAAAAACTGCTTAAGTTGCTCAAATCTAACCTCACACTCCTCGTTCCCTTCAAACTTCTTACCTTTCCTTTACAATCATGTGATAGGATAATAAATATGCGAGAATTTTCTAATGAACCTCCTATAGTAGACTGCCAAACCCATGAAATATCTCACCTTAGACTGCCAAACCCATGAAATATCTCATCTTGTCCACCCTCTTAGGAGCTACCCACTCCATGATGGCTCTTATCTTCTTTGGATCTACTGCAATTCCCTCCTTGGAGACCACGTGACCCAAGTAATGTACCCAAGTCTGAAATAAACTACACTTGTTGATCTTAGCATATAATCGATGCTCCCTCAACAACCTCAATACTTATGCTAAATTCTCGCATGCTCTTCCTCATTTTTAGAATATACTAGTATGTCATCAATGAACACAATAACAAACTTATCCAAATATGGATGCAACACACTATTCATCAAACACATAAATGTAGTTGGAGCCTTAGTTAAGAAAAATGGAACTACAACAAATTCATAATTCCCATACCTGGTCCTGAATGCAGTCTTGTAAATGTCCTCTTCTTTTATGTGTAACTAATGGTATCCAGATTTCAAATCAATATTCAAGAACACTGTTGCTCCCTTCAGCTGATCAAGCAAGTCATCAATCCTCGGCAAAGGGTACATGTTCTTGACAGTCACTTGTTTAACTGATTTTAGTCAATGCATAATCCCAGTGTACCATATTTCTTCTTCACAAATGATATCGGTGCACCCCAAGGTGATACACTTGGCCCAATGTATCCCTTTTCCAACATTTCCTTAAACTATATATTTAACTCAACTAACTCAGGTGTGCTCATCCTGTAAAGTCCTTTTGATGCTAAAACTACCCTTGGAACTAACTCAATCGAAAATTCTACCTCCCTATGATGTGCCAACTTTGTAATTTCCTCAGGTAATACATCCTAAAACTACTACAAAACTAGGTACCTGTTCAACACATCTGCATCCTCAACCTACTTACCCTTATCACTAGAAATGTGTACTATAAATAACATACACCCTTTCTTGCGACTACGCTTTGCTTGCATAACTATCACCATCCTAATTGATGTAGCTTTCTTCTTACCCTGTAATACTCTTGGTTCTCCATGGTCATCAACACACTCAATGGCCTTGTCATAGAAGTCTACCTTGGTCCTATGAAGATACAACCAATCCATGCCCAAAAACATATTGTATGATCCCAAGGGTAATACATTTAAATTTGTTGCAGTAGGTAGTATATTCAAATCAAACACACAATCTCTTACCCAATGATGAACTTGCTTCTTCATACTTATAGCCAATTGCACTAACTAAGACTTTGCATGAAATTCATTACTCAAAGCACACTTACCCACCAAGTCAGGACTAACATAGCTATAATTAAATCCAAGGTCAATCAAAATAGAAATAAATTGATCACAATAATTACCATCCATCTCAATGATAGATGCCTAGTGTTATGTCTTCCTGTTTTCCATGGTTGCATAAATACGAGGAATACTCTAGCCAAAATCCCCTACGGTCTGCGCCTCATATACACTGTATATATGAGGCATACCACCCTGATTTTGTGTTTAATATCTCTCAAGGTGTTCCTTGCTACATTTCCAACACTCCAGCCAACCAGTACCAACACCTCTATGTTGGTGCTACGACTCATGTCCCTATCTATATGCATTAAACCTCTTTTGTGGTGTCACATTCTCTTTCTCATCTGCATGCTGAGGTCTTGTCCTCTTAGGTTACCATTTACCTTTACCTTTGTCTTTTCCCTTCCATCCTTGCTAAGATTCATTCTTACTCTTTCATTGTTCATAACAATGCTTCAGTTTCCTAATAACTTCCTCAAGAGATCGAGGCTCATCATACTCAATCCGATATCTAAATGCTAATGGAAAACCATTGACAAATCACTTACATTTAGCCTTATCATCAGTAAGATATGGTACATACCTCAATAGCTCTAGAAACATGGTCATATACTCTTCATCTATCATTGTTCCCATATTTAGCTCATAGAATTCTTTGGTCTTACTATCATAGTACCTCTCTGACAAGTATTTCTTCCTGAAAATCCTCTTGAACTCCTACCAACTAAAGTCATCTATCTTGGTGTCTCTTACCCACTTGACATCTTCCCACCAAATGTATTCTTTAACTTTTAAGTTGAATACTGCTACTTTGGCCTTCATGTAATCGGTGTACTCATGCAACTCAAAGAATTTGTTCATCCCAAGTATCCAAACCTGTACATATTCCATCTTCTTCGCACCTCCATCGAAATTATGTGGTTTTTATTTTTTGAATTCATCCGGTAAGTATCCCCTGTCATTCCTCTAGTAAGGATGATAACATTGACAATCATGATGTCTATCAAAACCAGAACTAGAATAGTACCAATATCCATCACTTCTTGTATCCGGAGTGTCCAACAACCTTCCATCTCTCACCATGTTAGATCTATTAGACCTGTGTCTACCTGGAGACCTCCTTCCATATGCCCCATTACTTCTATCCTCATGTCCATGGCTGATCCGAAGTGGCCCTTGTCGCTACAATTCTGACAAACTCTGAAGAAGTATAACATTAACCTCTTCTTGTTTCTCTTGTGCTTGCATTATCCAGTCATTATCTTCCTTACAACTCCTTATTTCTTCCTTTAATCTTTTCAATGTATCTGCCAAATCAAAAGAGTTCCCCAGACCACGTTGCCCATATGATTCATAGGGAGATTATATGTAGTCTACCACCTTGCTAGCCATTTGATCTCTTTCCTGCAATGCATAATATGTTAGATAAACAAAATCACAACAAATCAACGTACCTTATTATGATTTGGGGAGAATACCTTGTATGTGAGATCAAAAAATTAGCTTGATACATGTATAACATAAAAATAACAACATATAGACATACATAACTAAATGTATCAACACATAAACATCACTCTAGTTTGGGTCTAGTCATCAATGCAAGGCCATATCAACAATGCATGCTATGACCTCCTGCATGACAACAACCATTACTTCATTTTACACATTTCCACATGAAACTGTCAACATGCATAAGCAATTCCTAATCAACTACACATACACATAAACACACGTAGTTGAGAATAAGAGATCAGTTCTTGTAATCAACCTACAAGACTGATACATGAAATCATAACATACAAGAGTGTGTCCTAACATAAAAGGATGTAAGTAGGATACATATCATTGTTGGATAGTTGAATTGTTTGTAAATTAAACATTCAAGTACCACATTAATTATCGACCAGGGAAAGTCCTTTTATTTCAAAGGCACTGCGTACTGTATGTACTTAAAGTCTAAAAGCATCGAAAGCTGTAGTATACGCAATTCTTACGTTATGTCATTACAGTACTTGTTAAAATGAAAACAATTAATTAGAATTACAAATCTGAAAAGCGAAATAATGGACGCTCTGTTGGCAGAGGATCAGGACCCTATCCTCCAGATGGGGACGTTCAGCACCTGCCCCTGTTATCAGAATTGCTAATGCACACAGCACTCTCATTCACCGGTGAGAACAAACTCAAAGAGCAATGAAACAGAGTACTAGTAAAGCAAAGAATACCAGAGGTAATGCTGTCAAATCCACACAGAGTACCGAAAAGAACTTACTGTACACTTACACAATCAATAGGAAAGTAAATGGGTGAATCTTGTGAGGAAGGTGGGCCCAGTCCCTCTCACAAGATTCCCTAGGAAAACGAAGACGGGATTAAGTGCTCAAAACAGTTTTATATTCATCTGCCAAAAAGATTAAATACAATAGAACTCAGACTGGCTGATGTTCTCAAAATATTAGTTACAGACCGACCATCCACATCCGTTTCATGTAGATGTCTCCTCTTTATAGAGGAGACATCTATTACAATAGAATATTACAGCCTATTCAGTTAACCCATTTTGTCAAAAATAAGCAATTCAGAGTGCTGTTACAACAATATGATAATGCATCCTTTTCTGGAGCTTTAGCTGTTACACGGCGGATAACTGATTGTGACTGTCTTCTCGGGATCGTCATATTCCTTCGCCATTTCCCCATGCTGTTCTTGCTGACTGTATGCTTTTTCTTTAGACTTCCGCTTGATTATGCCACGTCACAACTCTCTAGATGGCTGCCATCTGTTGTCCGTGGCTGTTTACAAAATAGCTTGCTTTAGGTAATTACTGTTGCTGGTGTTACAGCAACTGTGTGGTTGCTGTTTCTGGTGTCGCAGCAACTGCGTAGTTGCTGTTTCTGGTGTTACAACAACTATTCATTATAACTCCTGCAAGCTTATCACAATTATTTGACAATTTTAGTCAGCGTTTCCAAGGATAAGTATAAAGATATTCACGAATATGAAATAAACAATTAAACATAGACTTGCGGAAGGTTACTTCATACCTTGGGGTTAATATGTCATTATAGAATAAAAGCTTTTGCTTATGACTGTAAAAAGGGTAATTATACGGCAAAAGATAAGGTCAAAAATAGGTCAATTGTGAGTCCCAACATCCCCCCCAACTGAAGAGATTGCATGTCCCTATGCAATGTCTAATATGAGTCTGAGTCGGAAAACTGGGACGAGCAATGAAGATTACTAAGACAATAGCTGAAGGAAGTATCACCGAACCTTTCTCTGAAACCCCAAACAGTTCGCATCTGTTTCCATACTGCTGCCTCTTCTCTGTTAGAAAGTCCAAACTTACCCTTATACTGATCACCTGGCAACCACAAAAGTGGGAACTTAAATTTGTAGCCTATCCATTTCTCTGCACAAAATTTCATGCTTTCAACATACCGAGGTACCCTTGATAATGCTACTTGCAGATTTGATGGGTTATACGGGTGATATTCTTTCCTTTCTGCGGGGCAGTTATCCCAAAATAGTTTATTTGCTTCCACAGCCAATGATGCTTTGGTTTTTATATACTGCTGACAGTCTGTTAGGACCTCTGTTCGCAGTTTCATAACATGATCCTTCATCTCATTATTGCCTATCATTTTTAAATGCTGCGAAATGAAGGTGGCAGGGTTCTGAGGTTCAGCTCGAATCCATAAAAGGCAATTTTGTTCGTTCTGGAGGCCTGAGACATAAGCGTTTTGCCAAGTGAGCTGGTTTGCCAGAAAGGAAATGAAAGCTCTCAATTGTGTGTCACCTACCACAGGTGTCATATTAATGTTTCTTTCTTCAGACACCGCCTCATTGTGGAGGTATAGTTCACATAGCAGGTTTTGGTCATTTTTGGGTGCTCCTGCAAAAGTTGTCATGAACTGATCTGCTGTGACCACTTGATAAGGTCTCCCCTCCTTGATAGCCTTCAACTGAATAAATGCAAGCCTTTCCATTAAGAATGTGGCATAGTTGAAGGAGGGTTTCCTTGCTGCGAGCATCCTTTGGCACAGTTCAAACATCAGGGACATCCTGTGTTTTAGTTCCTTAATTTCTTTATACTGTGCCCTGCTCTGTTCCAGTGCTTTCCAGTTCTTATAGGCGTGATCAAACCAGGTCCCTTTCTGTTGTTCAAATGCTTTCCCTTGAGATTGATGATATTCTCTCCACCATATGCGTTTCAGCTCCAGAAAACTTTCTGTTTCTACCCATGCATCTTTAACGGTGGGAGGCTCTGTTTGCATATAGGCATCAACTGAAATTGTCTGTTCTGTTGACGTGGGCTGGAATAATCCAGCATCTTTTTCTTCATCTTCCATCAAAGCTTCTTTATTGTTCTCCAAATTGATTTTGGTGGTCCGGGGTGAATCTATTTCTTCTTCTGCTCCTCGCTTCAATTCTTCCTTGTTTTCTTCTGAGACTGTTTGCTCTTTTTCCATAGTTGTCTGAGTAGGCCGGGGTGAATCTGCATCTTCCTTCATAATAGTCTGGGTAGGCCAGGGTGAATCTGTATCCTCTTCCTTTTTGTCCTGCATAGCATCAGGAAGCTTCTTTGTTTGTTCTTGTGCAGCCTCTGAGGAACTTACTGGTTCTTGTGTGGCAGTAAGTTCCTGTTCTTGGTCTTGCATGTTTTCTAGATGACATGTTGGTTCTTGTGTGTCAATGGGTCTCACCGACTGCATTTCTTCTAAGGATCCTGTTGGTTCTTGTGTAACAACAGGATTCTCTTTCTGCATTTCCTCTGAAGCTGGGTCTTCTTCCTGCATTTCCTGTGAAACTCCTGTTGGTTCTTGTGTAACAACATGGTTCTCATTCTGTACTTCCTCTGAAACAGGTTCGTCCATCTGTACATTCTCAGGGCTTTCAGATCCTGTTGGTTCTTGTGTAGCAACAGGTTTTTCTGCTTCTTTAGCATCATCAAATTCCTTTGTTCCATTTTCAGCCTCGAGGGCTTCCTCTATTGGTTCCTTCACTAACCTATACCCTGCCTGAGCATATATCTCGCCACAACTTGTACACAGATATTCGGTATCTTTGCTTTTATCCGCTGCCAAGGATGCTCTTGCCAAAACGTGCAGACTGAATTCTGCTTCATATGCTTCCTTGATTCTTATTATCTCTTTCTGGTAATCCTGAATCTGAGCTTTCAGAAACTCAATTTCTTCTTGCAGGGCGGGTATCGTAGTCTGATCCTGTGAGATAGTAGATTCGAGTGGAGGCCGAGATTCTGCTACATCAATTTGGTCAATATTTCCCACAGGTGGTTCTTGTGTGTCACCTGGGGTAGTGGCTGGTTCTTGTGTTACAGCCACTTGCTCACTATCATTGTGGGTGTCGGCAGTTGGTTCTTGTGTTACAGTTGCCTTAAGATGTGAGGCCACGAAGCTATGAATGCTTTGTATCTCAGCCTCTGTGGGTGAGGGAGAAGGGTTTCGGGAAGTGGCCGGAGTACAGGTTTTAAAAGAATGGATGGTGGGCTGGAGGGCTCAGGGGATCCAACTACTGCCGTTTTTTGTTTTGGTAAAAAGGCAGAAAATTGAGGTGTTTTTCTCTTTCTGCTGGCTCTTGTAACTGGAGTAGTAGTCGGGGTGGTGGGTACTTTGGTTGGAACCCTCGTTCTTTTTCTTTTTACTGGGGTTTTCTTTGGCTGCTGCCTTTTTCGTTTAAGCTGCATAATTGGGATATTATCTTCAGAATCATCAGTGGAGATACTGAGTATGGGGGCAGGAGAATTGGTTCTTTTGGGCGACACAGTTAATTCCACTGCTTCTTGTTCCTTTTCTGTAACATGCAGAGGTATTTGTTGGGGTTGTTCGGGGCTATGCTCTGTCTGCTGAGGGTCTTTCAAAGGGGTTTGCTTAGGGGTGTCGTCCGTTTGTTGAGGAGGCTCCTGGTCTTGCTGAGGTATATCCTCAGCTTGACGAGAAGTTTCCTCTTGATGGGGACTGCCCTGCACAGGCTGTGGACTTCCTTCCCTTGGATGGGGATTAATGGGGGGTGGCGGGATGTTTAAAGGAAGAGCCCTGTTAATCAACAATTGAACTAGGGGATGGTGTTTTAGGGAGAGGGCTGGATTCTTCGCTTTCATAGCATATCGTGCCATATTTTTAAGACAACCCAACAAATAATATGGCATATTCACTAATTGACCATTTCTTAAGTAATTTAACAGAACGAAGTCGTGCTGATAGATTACCTGGTAACGACCTTCGCATGTTAGATACTGCTTGACGAATTCGGCGACTCTTGGCCATGGTTGAGGTAGCGATCGCAATGCTACACCTCTACCCTTGATTTCTACCTCCTCGCCCGGACGGAGAA